>WYDF02308748.1:0-28635 GCA_009867245.2 Adranes taylori | reverse complement strand
ACAGCATTAACTACAGGACAGATTACAACAATTTAAGTAAAATATACAGCGCATTAATAAAAGAAAATCTAACGACGGCAAATAATAACCAAATACCATCAACTGGCCAACCTTATCAGATAATCCTAATACAAAATGAAATTACCTAGACAAACACTGTCCATAACACCACCTGCCATACAAAATTCAAAATTAATCAATCAAAAAAAGACATGATTCAAAAAATCTATTATATCATAATTCATATATTTAACGAAAGCTTGCTTTAAATTATACTTTTATTAACATCCTATTTCTGCAACAAAAGAAAAATATTTATACGTAATAAACAATGTTATTAAAATTTTATATAAAATGTAAAAAAAATGTTTTACTTAATTTTTTTTTTAAGTAAAACCATAAAAAATTTCAGTATAAAGTAGTTTTTTCCCTTCCATTTCAAATCCTTTTCAACGCTCGGATTATTATTTCATATATAATGAGGCAGAATCTAAACTTGTCCTATAATTATAATTGAAGTGAAAACGCGTGATAGGCGTAATGCTATTTGATGTCAGAATACGAGATCCGCAATAATGAAACTTGCTTTCACGATACGGTCGTAAATCAAATGCGATTTATGTGAGGAACGTGTTAACTAATAGCCAAACGCAAAGTGTAGATCACGCTGCTGGCGTGAGACAGTTTCGTCAAAAACCATTTCGCGTTTTTTTCACGTTTAGACTCTAAAGAATGGAACGCGGATTTTCTCCTGTTTCCGTATCGCTATACACATTGAGGAGGCATTTTTTTTTATTATATTAAACTTGAATTTTTAATTAAAAATAATGATGGTAGCGGTATTCCATTTTAATTATATATTTACCGAAATAATCAGTATGTCGATATTGTAAATAAATTAAATAATGAATAAGCAATTTATCAAAACAAAATAAAATCTATCCAATAAAAATGTAAAAAAAACCGCTACAACAAATTATTCAAATCAATAATTAATCCAAATGTAATGGAGCTAAATAAATATGAATTAGGCAAGAAAATGATTAAATTGTAACAATATCTATAAAATATATTAACAAAGCTGTTTGAGCAGGCCTTTTCCTTCCTTCATGCCATAAAAGAGTGGAATAGTAAATGATTCTTTATTATTCTATTGAAGGTCATTTGATTGAGACTCCTCCAAGTCTCGGGTCATTATAAATTCCGAATCCCCTAAAAAGATATTCGGATGCACGCAGCCGTATATTTGAAGTCTTTAAGGTTTGCTTTGATTTGTGTATGAATATATGATCTCATCTTTCATTAGGGTGCTAGTTCGTAGACTTTAAATATATAAAGCTTGTGAAAGTGCCTTGCATAATATCGTAATGGAGTGACTCTCAATTCCTCATATTGCTTTCTTCTGGATATGCAGAACTTCGTTTATGTGCGGTGTACGACCCCAAATTTCAATACCATTGGTCAGTACAGATTAAAACACATAGTACTATATGTTCAGTTTTTTGTGCTTCAAAGCCGCTCATTGAGCCTATTCTGCATATTACAAAAACCGTTTGCATAATGATTTGCAGATGTCATCAATATGTGGTGGCTCCCACGGCAACCAAAAAACTACTTCTAGGCCTTCGAATTTCACTTTACTTTGAAAACAGATGTTAACGGTATCGTACTGTGTTTTGCTTGTTTAGTTGTAACTCATTTTCGCTGCACCAGTTTTCACAACTATTCAAGACGTTTTCCACTGCGATTCGAGTTTCGTCTTTATCGGAGTGACTTTCAATGTTATGACATCCGCAAATATGACAATATGAGAATCTAACTAAATGCTTTGGAAGGTTATTTTGTATTCTATGAAAAACAGCGATCAAAGAATTGAACCATGTGTACGTGTCTTTTGCGGTTTACTTTGCAATCCCTTTATGTTTACCACTAATTCATGATGGTCCAAATATGAGTGCATACATTTTTTCAACACTCGCCATATGCCATATTTATCTGATTTTTCGAAGAACTTGGAAAGAAATTCGTGTAAAACATTCTAAATCATTAATAAATCTAAAAACAGCGCGAAAAAAATGGATGCAAAATAATATTCATTAGAGTGATGCTTTTCAATACTAGTATTACCGGTAATGCTTTTATTGGGTCGGTGCATAATTATTGTGGCAGATTTTTTATTAAAAATATTTTAAATAAAAATAATCCTCTCTTTTCAGGTAGTGAAATTGCATAGTAGTGAATATCATATCAATCAGCAAAAGCCAAGTTGAAAGATGGTTCAAGAAATTCAAGCGATACAAACCTTACAGATGAAAATGGAAGGCAAATTTCGACGACCAGCCACTTTCTGGTGAAAGATGTTTATAATTTCAGTTGTTACTCAAATATGACACTTGGAGAATTTCATCAATACTTGGATGACTTGGAGACAACACCGCGAGATAAAGGGGCATGTTATTCTGGCAGGCGATTTTAAAGCGAAATCAGCAACCTGGGGCTCCCGAATCACGCTAATGGCAGGGCCCTCGAGGAACTGATTGCGCCTCTTGACATGGTGGTGTACGCCACGGGCCACGAGCACAGGGCCACTACCCAAAAAAGATGATCCCTAAAAAAGTTCACGAGAGACAAATTTAATGTTGCATTCAAGAGGGAAATCAGCCAAAAGCGTAACTTCCGGGGCTCTCCTGCAACAAGGTTGCAGAATCCATGACGGAGGTTATCACTATAGCCTGAGATGCATCCATGCCTACGAGGCTGCCGGTCCCCATGCGCAGGGAGGTTTACTGGTGGAACGAGTTTATCGCACTTCTGCGCAAAAACTGTATCAAAGCGAGAAGAGTCGTTATAGAAACAAGAAATCCAAAGAAGCAAAAAAACCTCTTGGTAAAACTCCTAGAAGAAGTACATGCTCATCCATGACCTATAGACACTCACCCTAGACACTATAGACCCATTTGCCTCATGAACACACCAGTAAACTGTTAGAAATGCTCCTTTTGAGCATAACAGCTGAAGCACTAGTGAATTACTCTCTCACAAATAACCAGTACGGTTTTACGGAGGGGAGATTAATTGTCGCCGCTATTAGTAGCGTACAAGAAGCAAGACACAAGGCTGTAAAGGGTAAGCGGCGAACTCGCATGATATGTGGACTGGTAACACTGGACGTGCATAACGTATTTAATTCGGTGAGCTGGAAACATTTGTTAACTGCAATTAGGAGAAGGAATAAGCTTGCCTACATAATCTGTCTGAAAGACAGAGCCCTGGTATATACTGAGGATGGTCAAGAACATTTAGTGACGTTTACTCGTAGGATAGCGCAGGGGTCGGTCCTTGGCTCGAACCTGTGGAATGTCTTCTATGATGATCTCAAAATAAAACTACCAAGTGGAACAGAATTAATTGCATTTGCTGACGATGTGGCATTACTGGCGGTGGGGAACAGCGTAGATGTACTTGGCAGGGCGCTAAACCAGGGATTGGCGGCAATTGAGCAATGGATGAGTTCTAAAGGGATGTGCATAGCAGCGAAAAACGGAGGCAATTCTCTTTAGTAGCCAAAGGAGAATATTATCACCAGACATATACATCGGCGAGAGTAGTGTCTCTTTTAAACAACAGGTAGAGTACTTGGGAGTTACGGTCGACAAGAGCCTCTTTGTACTTAGGCCCGCACATAAAGAAAAGGCGATGGAGAAAGCAGTCAGACTTAAAGGGTTGATGATAGACCTCTAGCGGGAGGACCGATAGTAGACTCTAGATGGAGGATCTCTAGCGAGCAAAGCAAGGCTCCTTAAGACTGTCGTGGAATTTGTGCCGCTCTATGCAGCGGCAGTGTGGATCGGTGTCAACCGCTCAGTAAAGTCAGCACAGCAAATGGAAAAAGTACAGCAATGTGAGCTGTTAGGAGTAAGTAGCGCATACCGAACTGTATCAACTGTCGCGTTGCAGGTAATTGGGTCTGCTCCTCCTATGGATCTAGTAGCACTTGACCGGCGAAACAAACACTACAAGGGTGGCGATGACGGAGTTACAGCGCTTGTCCAGGTAATGGAGAAGTGACAAGAAAAATGGGGCGTAAACATTCGCAGAAGCTGGACCCACCTACTGCACCCGGACCTGCGACCTAGGACGCACGGCGAAGTCAATTATTATACTACTCAAATGTACGGTGGCTTTACTGCATACCTTTACAGAATCAAGAAGGTTGCTTCAGACATATCCAAACATTGCGGTACTGCAAAGGACGATACTGACTGCATGTTTTTCTCATGTCCAGCTTAGGAAGACGATAGACAGCAAGTGAATCAGATGCTTGTCAAGACCAAGCTCGCAAATGAAAAAGGATGTGAAGTCAACACCCTATGTACATGTGGAGTCTTATGTATTACAAGGTATTTCATAACTCGATAGAAGCAAGGCATACTAATAGATGAGCTCAGATGAAGGCCAAAGGGTCGAGAAGACGATCTGGCCAGTCAAATAACCCAATTAAAGGTACCCCCAATGTAATGCTAACACGGTTCTGGGGGATTCGGAGGGTTATAGGTCAGTGAAATGGACAAAAGCCTCACATCTTGAATTGGAGGCCCGCTCACGGTTCTCCATCTCGTTGAGGGGTTTGTGGTTACACATTTACCTTTAAGACCTCGTTAAAATTTAAGACACTTTCTACCAGGACGAATTTGGCAGCGTGAAAAAGGACGGAAGCTTGACAACGAGAATGTTGGTAAAAGACAATGTGGTCCATTCGACCATCGTTCGTCGTCTCAAAAAGCTCGGAAAAGTATCGAAATTGCCTGGTTGGGTCTCCCACAAACTCTCCAACAACAACAAAGACGAACGTGTTCGAATTTTTAGGGATTTGCTGGAATAAAACGAGCAAACTCTATTCCTGAGGATAAATCGTGCCTTTTGTTCAAAAACTTCTCGTCAAAAGGACGAAGGTTTGCGTTTAGCCAGATGTTCCACCCAAAAGATTACCGAAAGGCGTCCACTGTAAAATGTCAATGTGTTTAATGAGACAGAAGCGGAATCATCCACTGGGAAATCATCTCAAATGGGTTTTGTTATTGATGGCAATTAAATATCAATAGCCATGGACGTCGCTGTATATCTGGCTCAACTTGATAGTATTCAAGCTGCAATCGAGACGAAAAGAGCGGACAAAAAGAACCATCTTCCACCACAGTACGTGCGATAATAAGAGCTGGGAACTGCTTCCTCATTCGCCATATTCTCTCAGAGTCTAAGGACTACCACGTGAACCGATCGCTAAAAAATTAGCTTGCGAACAAAGTTTACGATAACATAGATGAGTTGGTGGGCGCTATCACAGAGTGGATTGTCTCTAAGGACAGCAACTTCTTGAATACCAACAAATGGCAAGCAGTAATTGAAGTAGATGGTGAATATGCTCCGGATACAAAACCATTGTTATGTATTTATTTTGTGTACCTTTTGTACGAAATTTTCTTATAATTTCTTTCCATAATTTTTCACAATCCTCTTGTATCATAATTTATAACTGAAACTAGATGATAACCCGTCGTAAAACGACCATCCATTACCGGGTCATATTTTATTTACCCAAATGAGTTGGGTTATTTGACCTCTGACGACTTTTTTCGTAACCCACGTTTATTTATCGTACTTGACGTTTATTTATATACTTGAATTCTTTTATTAATAGTTAAAAACTATATGCGTCTATCTTGAAATTTACGGGTTTTTTTGGATTTTATTGGTTCACACAGGGTAAAGTAGAAAATTAAGTTATATAATATAATCTAACATAATAAAAAATTTTAAATGCACGCCACTGCTAGTATTTAATGTGACAAAATAAGTAAACGTGACAAAATAAGTATCAAAAGCGTTCCAGACAGACAAAGCTGACGTTTATATATAAGTATCAAAAGCGTTCCAGACAGACGGACAGACAAAGCTATACGTTTATTTATATACTTGAATTCTTTTATTAATAGTAAGAAACTACATGGGTACATGGGTTTTTTGGATTTTATTGGTTCACACAGAGTAAAGTAGAAAATTAAGTTATATAATCTAACTTAATAAAAAAAATTTAATGCACGCCGCTGCTAGTATTGAATGTAAACGTGACAACAAATTTATCTAGTTAATTCATGTTTCTTTTAATGCAGCATTCGTACGTACTACAAAAGTACTAACTATCTCACTCGCACATAAATGCTAGTCATATATATATAAAATCAAAAGCGTTCCAGACGGACAAAGCTAGACGTTTATATATAAGTATTATTTATTTTATTCTATTTAAATATTATAATCATTTATTTAAAGTACATATTAATTTTGATATCTTCAATAGAATTTTATATCTATAAATGTATAACATTAGTATAAATTAGTAAAAATGGCTGAAAAAAGTTGAAGTTATTTATTAAGAATTCAACTGGTGATAAAAGCATCTCGACTGGAAAAATAAACAATATTAGAACTCAGTACATAAGACGAGATAAATGCGACATTCGAGAATAGGTTCATGAATATGTAAAATACTGCTATGTTTCTGGAGTTCAGCATCTCGACAAATTCATAGAATTTTTAGAACTGTTTGTTTTGTATTATAATAGAATAAGAAACAGGCACGATAAACCATTGCACGCAAAAAGCTGGTGCTATTATTATTATTATTTCATTATTTCTCAATTTAAGACAAAACAAAAAATGACGTTAAGCATTTCACCATTGTTTTAGTTTTTAATTTCATACTACTTGACGTGACATTTACGAATAAAAATTCTTAGCCTATTATAGAAGCAAACGAAATTTGAAAGTCAAAATATTTTACTATTCAACTTACTCTCCTCTTAATTGGATACATTTATTACATCGAACCTGCAACGCCCCTAGACGTTTAAAAATTTTTTTTATCTAGGTCTGCAAACCAGGCCTCCATAGCTTCTATCACTTCTTCGCTGGAAGAAAATTTACGATCTTTTAAACTTTTTCCCAGTTGCGGAAAGACATGATGGTCGGACGGAGCCAGATCTGGTGAATAAGCGGAATGTTCGAATAATTCCAAACCTAAATCACGAATTGATTGCATGGCAACATGCGATTTGTGTGCTGGGACATTGTCCTGCAAAAACAAAATACCTTTGGATAACTTTCCGGGTCTTCTCTCCATAATTTTTTCTCGTAGTTTGGCCACTAATGTCGAATAGTAATTCAGTTATTGTTCTACCCTTATCCAGAAAATCAATCATGATTACTCCTTGGCAATCCCAAAAAAACTGAAGTAAGAACTTTTCCAGCAGATTTTTGAACACGAAATTTCTTAGACCTTGGAGAACCAGAGTGTCTCCATTCCATCTATTATTACTTTGTTTCTGGGTCGTAGAAATGTACCCAGGTTTCATCCATAGTAACAACACGGCTTAAGAAGTCTGCATCTTTTTCAAATCGAGCACAGATCGAACGCGATGCTTTTATCCTTACATGCTTTTGATTAGCATTCAGACATTTGGGGATCCATTTTGCAGAAATTTTTCTCATGTCCAAATCGACGTCAACTATATGATGGACGCGTTCATATGAAATATTCAGTGCCTCAAATATTCGTTTTAGCCCAATTCAACGGTCTGATAAAATCATGTCATGAACTGCATCGATATTTACGAGGATGGACACAGAAACTGGCCTTCCCGATCGGTCTCCATGTTTAATGGAAAATTGACCTCTTTTGAAGCTTGCAATCCAATTTTTCTTGGTCGCATACCAAGGACATTGATCGCCAAGGGTATTAGACATATCTTCGTAAATCTGCTTACCTTTTAACCCCTTCAACTCCAGGTACTTGATGATGGCTCGATACTCTAATTTTCGATTTTCACAAGTTCGGTCCAAATCTTTTTCTTTCAAATTTTATTGCGCAACTCTGGTTAGACTTTTTGACGTGAAACTTTACACTGACACTTCTAATAAGTTATTGTTAGTTGCTATGGTAACGCATTTTTTTTTATCCGTGGAACCGGTCTAAGCTAAGAAGAAATCAATACATCCTGGTATATTAAATTATAAATCAACAATGTATATTGATGGGAATAATTAAAACTATTCATGTTGTCGACCAAAATTACAAGACTAATTACAAGAGTAATTATTCCAGACAAACAACTTTAAAAAGTCAACTATCATAGAGGATGAATGTGGCAATGGTTGCTTTACTTATTTAAATCACATGTCACTTTTCCTTCTTGCAGCTGCAAGATGACTTAAAAAATTGGAATCACCGACGAATATTTATGTTTAGCTGGAAAAACGTATAAACGTCAACATGCCAAGTGTATTTGTGAACAATATTTCCTGAACTACCTTATCGAAGAATCTGAAAATGCGTTCAAGGTATGTATGCTTCGTCAGAATGGTACCAAAAAGTAGTCGATTAGGACAGTGTTTGTTTAAAGAGTTAGTCCCTTAGAGAGCCATAGTCTTCTCGGAAGTGGGATGGGAAGAGTCACAAATGTATATTTTTTAACCAACCTGCGTTCCAAAAACGAATTTAAGAGGGCCCTGGGTTAGCTATTTGAGTTGAAGCCTAGCCACGGTATGAAAAAGTTTGAAAATCACTCGACTACGACATGAGGTCCTGCACATGAAAAGTCGAAAAAAAATTTTAGTTCGGTAAAAACGGTCTTAAACGTCTCCTCCCAACTACTGTTTATTGTTCGTTCCACATAAAAAAGAGTGCATAATTTCCATACTCACTAATTTATTCCACATACTAATTTCCATGCTATTTTTGAAAGATTTTGCTGGAAACAAAATCATCGTTATGGACTATTATGGTCAGTTTACATGAGTCGAGTTGCCGTTCTATTATTTGAACAAGTACCTGAACAAGCAACTTTGTAAGCAAAAGGATTGTAAGCGTTTAGATTTATTCAAGTACTTGAGAGCCTAGCGTTTAAATTTTTAACACCGAGAAAAATGATCCGAAAAAGCTGTCGCACTATTTTGCGAAATATTTAAGAGTTCACATTTATTTTGTTAAACGAGTTAGAAAGTGGGATTGACGATGAACATGACGAGAAAAGAGTTTGAGTGATTATTACGAAGAGACACGCGTGGAGTTTCAGCTTTGCCTCTCTCTGAACTCGCAGTGTAGGAGCCAAAAGAATCCTAAAATGGCAGGAATGTAAACATCCGGCACCAGATTTCTTATATTTCTTCATTTTTTGGAAGTCCCTGGGAATATGTCCTACACAATTTTTATTATCTTATTCTTTACAGCTTGAGGCTTGAGGGCTAAAATTTCTATGTTTATTTCTATAATGAATGCTTCTTGCACATTGTACAGGCATGCATTTTCTTCATATACCTTATCGGTATATCGTATATAGCCTCAAACAGAACTGACAAATAATATAAAACAAGCAATAAATTATCTTTAGCAAATTAACAAACCGAAAAAACATCAATTAAATAAATCAAGAATTGATATTTAATTAAAATAATTCAAGCGACGAAAAGAGTTGAGATGCTTTATTTCCAGATTTTTTTGCAAGCAGTCATTGGACTCTGTGTATAGAGAGATGTAGACTACTACTGCTAGCCAAACGGCGTTCACAGAGAGAGGAGAGAGAGATGGAACCGGCTGCAGAAAGTCACGTAGAGTTCGCATCAACTTACATATAGCGGGAGAAGAGAGAAATAGAGCCATGCCGCAAACCATACAACGCCTGTATTCTCTTGCGTATAAAGAGAGGTAGAGAAGAAAGTGAGATGGAAAACATATAGCGTTCGCATTTCGATAGCCTTCTGTTTTGCTACTGTTTTTGCTTTGGACAGATATTTTTCGCATTGTTTGTGTGTTTATATCGAATGCAGAGCCTAAGAAAAAATGGTACATATTAAGAGAGCCAGAGAAAGAGAGAGAGAGAGAGAGAGAGAGAGAGGTATTTCGTTCTCTTTTATGGCGCATTGGTCTTCGGGCGCTTATTTTTGTTTCTATGTATTTGAGGATTTCGTTTTAACGATATCCAATTTCAAGTAAACAACTCTTAATGAGTTTGTTAATGAGTCTGCGTTCATTGTTCTGGCTGAACGAAAGATTTTACGATCTCCGATTTCGAATAAACAACTTTTATTAAACTTTGCGTGACCTCGTCGGGTCGAGATTTCGATGCTATCGTATTTTCAACGAACAACTCTTAATGAGTTGATCAGATTTTTCTATTGTTTGCAAGGAGCGTAAGGCGTTTTGAATGCTCTTCACGTAAAAGCTACCGCCGACATTCCCTCGGTTGATGGATGTTCGTAGTAGAAGGAAGTTGCAGCTCGTTGTTCGGTTGCACATAAAAACTGACTTGGAGAGCTTCCCGTCATAGAATCATAGAATCGAAGAATCTTGACAGGGATATTATGTTGTGCTCTAAAATTCGTAACGGATGAACGGATGCACTATATTAGAGGAAAATTCTCCCTTCTTAAAGATTTTACCAGAAATTTCGACTAAGTCTTGCCTAGTGATACGTCAGGTAATACCGCCAGCAATACCGGATACCAAAAATTTCCGATTTCATATAAAAAGCCATATCCAGGCCAGTTTCGATAGCTTTTGAGTTTTGCTCTGATAGCTTTAGAGTGAGCGTTTCGCATATCGTTATCTCTAATAAATGGCTAAATATTCGTGTAGAGTGAGCATTTCGCTCACTTGAATATGTTTGGGCATTTCTAAGTAAAGCCTCGTCAACGCAGTCATAATTTAATTTTTCGTCTATAAAAATGAAATTAAAATCTAACTACACAAATTTTAGTTTTCGTTTCAGTCCACCTCAATTCAAAATATATAATAATTAGAACAAGAAGGACAATTCACTTGAACGACTTTCTTACATGAGGCAAGAACGCCGCTCTGTCGCACTGTGTTAGGTTCGGTGGAAAGCGACCAGTTCTTGAACACGTAAATTGACCGGGTTTCAAGTCACTTGACTTGCTTGGCTACTTGTTCACGTTCTTGATCAAGCGCTTGAATATCTGTTTATACGATTCAAGAAGTTACTTGATTTCAGTTACATGTTCCTTTCGCAATTTTGAAAATATGGATAAATCGCAAGTCGCACAATAATAAAGTATTTAATCAAACATGTTAAATTTGTACATATACAAATCAAACAAACGTTGTAAACAAGCTGCTATCAAACATAAAATCTGATACTAAAATTAATATTTATTGTTAAAAATGTAAAATGAAAATTCAGTTCGATTTCATCAACAATAATCTATCAGTAATACGTGTTCTTGTTATTCCAATACTAACTTGTCGAAAGAAAACAAACTTATCCAAAATCTAATGAAAACAATTTCCTTTCCATTTCAAAATATGGTGGGTTAACAAAATAAATCCTTGAAAGAGAAAAAACTGAAATTGAAAAAAAATTGTACAAAGCAATGTTTACATTGGAAATAGGAAGCCATCAAGTGTTTTCCTGCCTTTTTGGTCGCTTTCTATTTTATCAATAAAAACTGTTTTAATCCTTGACATTTGCGTAGGTATTGAAATCGACTTAGAAATTCCAAACGATGAAACTTTAAAAGCCAGGACAATACATATTTTGGACTAAAATTAATCAAAATTCATTAGTAGAAATGCATTTGATATTTATATGAAAAAAATCTTGAATATATTTATCAAAAAGAGTCTCAACATATATTTTTTAATTCGAGGGTACCTTAACTCATTACTTAATAAGTATATACAAGCTTATCCTAAAATTGGTAACATTCAAATTTCAGAGGAGGGAGATCCAAATCCAAAAAAATCCCCTTGCTTAAATACGCCATGACCACTAGAAATATAAGCTAGAAAATACAAGTAGTTGGACAATCCCTTTATATTATACGAGGCTTACCTTTTATATTTAGGAATTTGGCAACCCTAGTACTTGCAACTGACGTCTCTGTCGTAAAGTGTGACATGTGAAATTCCTTTTTATGCATTTTTAATTAAAAAAATGACAAACTGTGTTAAATGTAAATTAACTGACAGGTAGGTACGAGACTTTGATAGTAAACTTCTAAAAGATGTCTGAAGTTAACAATATAGTCATAATCGCGACAGCTTTTGAAAAGTTACTCTTCCGTCAAACAGTCCTCGTATATCCTGCTCTTGAACGTAATTATAATATATTCCTTTGAAGAAATTCATTGCCCGAGGGAAAATTCTGCATTTGAAACAATGTTCTATTCGCACTCTTAAATAAAACAAAACATTAATTTTATCCGTTATTTTAGGCGCTTTAATTAATTCTCTTCACTGAACTAATTAAATACTTGTAGCTAATAAAATTTTGTATAATTAAGAATTTGTTAAAAATGAGTGGAAGTAAAACAAAAATGCAAAAAAAATTTATGTACAAATAAAAATCTGTTTAGTAATGTTTTATTATTTTTAATCTGTACTACATTCTATTTTAAATATAATTTTTTGATCATCAGTTCTAAAATTGCAGTTACTTCGATATTCTACTAAAGAAGCTTATAAATGAAATGCCTAGAAGAGGAATCAAGTTTGTGATCTTCTGGTTTGATGGAATGCTCTTGCCAACTACCAAACTATTAAGTAAGTATAGCATAGCACAAATTGGTAGATTAGCTTTGAAGCCCTAGAGAGTAAAAAGAGAACCAGAAAACAAATCGCGCCTAGAACGAAATGACGATGGGGGAGTGCGCAACCCTCACGAGAACTTTTTGGGACAAGTTTATAAATATATTGGAGTAAAAGTAGCAAATTTGAAACAATTGTCTGAAATGACTAAAATCAAAACGCCTAAATATCATAAGAACGATGACTTTCAAGAAACGAACCTTCTCTATGACGTCATGAAATAAAGTGGAAGAGATTAGAGAAGAGCGTCGAGAAGAGTAGAGTGTCTAAGAATTGGCTGTCTAGCCACCCCAACGATTCCACAGAATGTCAACACGGATACGCTGCACACCTGAGCGCTCCGTGCATACGGTCTAACAGCACTATAAATTCAACCTTTTCCTAAATCTATTTTTAAATTAATCTTTAAATCTAATACTATTAAAATTTATCTTTAAATGGAAACCACTCTTTTAATGTAACAACGAGAAATATTTTTTATCTCTAAGACGATCTAAATGATTAATGGAGTCGGAAAAGTATCTTTGACATTAATTTTATTAAGGTCGCGATAATCAATACATTGGTGCAGTTCTCCTGTTTTCTTACGGACTACTTGTAGTTAATTAAAATACATTCAAAATAGTAGCTTTCAAAATACTTTATCTAATAGGTATAAAGCACTTTTTAAAATAATTGAAAAATGTAATGAATAAACAGTGAAAATGTGTCAAAAATTAAAGAAATTAGTTGATATGTACAAAATACCACAGTTCCGACATTCATTCATATGTAGAGCATTGATAGAAGTTTGAAGAAGCTCAACATGCTCTGTCCAATCTAAATGAAATGGAACTAAGATTGCTCCGACTGTGAGTATCAGGTTAAAAGTACCTCATGCAGCGAATGTACATAGCTTACTCCTACCTATATTCCTATTGCATTTTTTACCTTAAACAGAATGAGCTCCGAGCTTGGGGTCATACATACAAACAAGTATTCTTCTAATAGTAAAACCTCCAACGATACTACTAAAACTATTGTGTCTGCACAATCAAGATGTCGTACCAAATGAAATTTTGATATCCCTTGTATCTCGCGAAAAACCCTATTACGGCCATGCGTATTTAAGTAACTTCAAAGTTATTAAATGGCAAAGATATTTCAATACAAGCTAGGGCGGTATCTAGAGCGCTCGACGATAGGAACACAGGCAACTCCATGTCAAGTCAAACTGGAGTAAAAATCCGAAAACGTTTCAACCAAAGAAGAGAAACACCAGCTGATTACATATTTTGGGTGAAGTATTTAATCCAACTCTGGAAGAAATCTTGACAAAATTGGATTAGAAAAGGAAAAGTATCAATATTAATGGAGAATATTTAAATCATTTTAATATCCACCGATTATATTCTCTTAATCTTATGTGATCTTGAAGAAATACAAACTATAATCGAATACAGAAACTCTTAAACAATTTCGAAGCTACACGAAACCAGATACACGAAACCAGCTACACTATCCGGAGTGAGATTAGCCTCTTGGCTGAACAGTTTTTGGAAAGCTTACACAAACTCAAAAGTGACGTACTCTATCTTTGAAATCAAAAAAATTATACGGACTTTTATCTTATAAAAGCAGGATTGTGGTTTTGCTATTATTCTGTTTGTATAACCACCATATCGCTTTCTGTCTTTCGTAACATAAATAATTCTGGTGGATGACTCTCAAACAGTTTCGCAAAAGAAAGATACGAAAATGCGTAAATATTCTCTATCTGTGTAATAGACACGCACACATGTTTATGACAAAGGTAATTTTCGTATGGAAGGTGACATAACATCATATACGGCGCTTTAGCCCTTACCCGCGCGCAATGTCGGCACGTTTGTATATTATATGCTATGCGGCATTTTTTTTTATGTATTCGCGCCATTTGAGACTTTTATTTTAAGCGGATAAAATTTTTATTTTATAAATTTGTACTTATATTATTTGTCAATAAATCATTAGTAAATTGATTTTTTAAATTATATTTGAAGAATTGAATTAAATATTAGTCAAGTTATATTATATTAGGATTACTTACTATGTCAATTAATTAATTAAATTAATTTACATCGGGTATGTTAATCCGATAACAATATTTGATACAAAGTGGATTACTTATGGCGCTGAGGCTATTAGACGAATTTAGAGTGCCCAGCAAGCATGAGAATGAAGAGATCTATGGTTGTGATATGCCTACCCGATAGAATACGTAATGCGACAGTGATAGTAAGAAATAAGATTGCCGAAGTCGTAAAATAAATTAATTAAAACCGAGATTGGAAGTACATGTAGCACGAGTTAGTCGTTAAAGATATGCAGGGCATTTTACAGTGGAGGCCACTCATACTAAAATCACCGCGAGGAAAAGCTAACCGTACCATGGGTGCCGTGTTTACTCACTATTGGCACAAAACGGATTATTTTTCGTCAACACGTCTCTGTTGATAAAACACGGATCCATTACTACACGCCGGAGACGAAAGAATAGTCAAAGCAGAGGAGAAAAACGGCGAAGGCCCATCAAAGGAGGCAAAGAGATACCAATCGGCCGGTACGGTGATGGCGACTGTTTTTTAGGATGCGAAAGGTATTATCCTTATTGATTACTTTACAAAGGGTAAAACCATAACTGGCAATTACTACTCAGCATTATTGGACCGTTTTAACGCCGAATTGAACAAACAATGCCCTGGTTTGACTCGCAAAAAGTTCTCGCTCACAGAACGGCTCTCGTACAGGCAAAATTGAACCAATTAGGCTACGAATTGATCGACCGCCCACCGTGTTCACCAGACCTAGCCCCTTACGACTTCTTCCTATTCCGAAACCTAAAAGAATGGCTTGGGGCACGCCGTTTTGCAACAAACGATGTAGTGATGACCAGAACTCCCCACTATTTTGAAGAGCTAGAACAAAATTTCTTTTCGGAAGGGATGAAAGAGTTGGAAAGTCGTCTTGAAAAGTGTATTGCCTTAAAAGGGGACTATGATGAAAAATAAATGATAAAAACAAACATCGTGCGTAGAAATTAGTCAAACCACCCTCGCATAATACATAAGCAGCGTTTCCGCCCACGTTTTGTTTTCGCCCTTAAAATCTGTGCATTATTATGTTCCTCGTCGTTAAGAATTTATTTTTATACCTTAATTTCGAAATGCCTTTTATACTTCAAATTAAGGTATTACAGAAGAGGAGTGGTCAATGTCTTCTGTTTCATAATACGTCTAAAAATTAGTTCCATACAGCGACATAAGTGGGCTACTAATCAAATTGAAAACCATCGTATGATATGAATTATGGCACGAAAAACATTATAAAACCGAAAAAATATTATGATTACTTTAAACAGTTTATCAGTCACTGTTTAAAGTAATCATACTTAGCTGAATATTATCTAATACACACAATTGTTAATTACATTATGTTCATTATGAATTATAAATAGAAATCTCTGGAAAGTCCTTGAAACATCAGTTTTCTCGTTTCTCGATGGAATAAATAATGAAGATAACAAACTTATTATAATTATACAAAGTGCTTCTAAACTTGAATTTGGAAAAATTACAGAATTTTTTTGATCTGTCGTTGAACTATTGAAAAGTATACAAAAAATCATGGACGTTCATATGCAGGAATGCATGAGTTTTCATATGCACTATATCACAATTTCCCAATCTTTTTCGCGTTAACCCTCAACGGGTTATAATTTAATTATATCTTATCATGCCCCCCCCCCTCCCCCAAACCTAATCTACGATAGTAGGTACGTCGCAAGGCAAGGTGAGCCGCAGGTGGGACTATGCAAGCTAAGACCAGTCTGGACATGTCGGAAACGACGACCGAATGGATGAATTGGTAAGGGGGATTCATGTCGTTCAATCGAATAAACAAGCCCCCTATAATAAGAAGATCTATAATTGTCACAGATTTACAATGCAGATGGAACTGCTTTTTGGCGCTACAACGCTCTCAGGTTGTGATAAGAATATTAACGTTTTATTGACTACAACAAGGCTTTCGACATGGTACATGAAAAACTGATTCAAATTTTACTAGGTTTAGGCCGCCTAAACAACAACGACATACGTGTAATAGTAAACTTGTACTGGAATCAATCAGTGCGCGGCGATCACGATACAACGGAGAACATCAATATTTTAAAGGGCGTACGACAAGGCTGTGTCCTATCGCCATTATTGTTTAATTTATATTTGGAATTGTTTATGGGTGAAGCGTTAAACGAACTTCACGTTGATACAATAGTTAATGGAATACACTTCAATAATATCAAATATGCGGATGATACAAATTTAATAGCTAGCAGCGTCAATGATCTGCAAACGTTATTGGATGCAGTCGCGATACATAGTAATAGGACTAAACTGAATGTAAAGAAAATAAAATGGCTGCTCTTCAGTAAAGTTACAAAGAGTATTAGACAAACATTAACAATTGACAATGATACCGTCGAGAGTACAGCATTTCAAATACCTTGAATGTTAGTTGAGAGAATCTGGCGAAAATGGTCAAAAAAGACGATGTAGAATAGAATTGGCGAGAGCAGCGTTTATGACAATGAAGAGACATCATTTTCTAAATTATGTCTCTACAAAACATCATTCAGGGTAAAATTGCGGGCCATCGGAACCAGGGAGGAAAAACAAACGTTATGGTTGAAGAACCTGAGACAATGATTCAAACCTATCTAGAATATTGTTTAGAACCACCGTAGATAAAATAAGGTTACAGTTACTGGATCACAACGTATTTGGAGTACATGGCACTTAAAGAAGAAGAAGAATAAGAAGAAGAAAAGAAGAAGCTGTTAAGATACGGTCTTGCTGATAAACAAGAAAGCTGTATCAGTATAACAGTTACCAGTTATACTTAAATATAATAAATATTACAATATTTATTTTTGTCTAGGTTCGGACTAGTGCTGACTATAATGTTCTTATGTGAACAACGTAAGTTGCTTAAAAAGATAAATACTTTTTAAAAAGATTTTTAACAAGTTAGAGAGGACAGGACGTAATAAATTCATATAAATTATTTATTGCAGGAAGAATTAAGTCATACAGTTAGTTTTCGAGGTTAAATTTTGGTAAAAATTCATAGCGACGCGCTTTATTGTATGATTCACATTATCTGTTACATAAATTAGTTTATTGGTTCATAACAATTTGTGTATAGGCTACAGCCGATAATCATTTATTCTTTTATTATGTACTCGTAAAGATTGTTCTATTATATGTTTTTTAGTTACACTACAGATGTTATATAACTATTACCTACATGAAAAATTATAAATAATGAAAATTTTAGATGTTTTGAAATTAAAAATTCGTGTACGCCAAACAAAGGTTAATCTGTTTAATGTTGACCATTCACAATAGTTGTGTCGGATAACAATCGATTAGCATAGAAGCCCATAACTGCAACTATGCAAGAATATTAAAAACACTTTGGAATATGTGTATTTATTAAGAGATTATTAATTACACTGGTCGACATGATTTTTTTCACAAAATATCTAAATAGTGATTCTAGTGCATTTTTGTATCCTGAATTCAAATATGTAATCAGAATTTTTCTGTGTGACAAATGCTTTTAACATTATTTTGGCTTTTCATAAAAACATTTAACTTATATTTAACGGTTTTATTCAACTCATATTAAAAAGAATGATATGTTGTTTTACTAATAAGTACAAGACGTGATTCTGCATGTTTCGAGAGTAGAGGGATATGACGTAACCTAGTTCCGACATACGCAACCTATTTTATCAGCCGTTGTGTTGGTCGGCAGTATTGCAGTGGACTTGAGCGTGATAGACGAATATATATTACTTGTGCGTTGCTTCCTACTTTTTCATTTCAAATTGTATTGTGGTGGGTGTAGAATAATATTTTAGTTTTTTACTATGAACATAAAGTGCTTAAATGATGCGGATAA
This sequence comes from Adranes taylori, assembly GCA_009867245.2. Taxonomy (NCBI): domain Eukaryota; kingdom Metazoa; phylum Arthropoda; class Insecta; order Coleoptera; family Staphylinidae; genus Adranes; species Adranes taylori. The sequence goes on along the minus strand of WYDF02308748.1, from coordinate 9,989 downwards.
TTTCTGCTATATTTGCGGTGAATTTACTTCCAAGTCTCAGAGGCGAAATTTCACGCTGCTTCTGCGTACATCTAAAACAAAACATATAAACAAAACGTATATGATCGTGATATAGCCTTAAGTTGCTTTGATTCTGACGAAGATGAAACAGAAAATGTTGTAGACGATCGCAGAAGTGATCCTACATGTGAAGTCAGTGGTTCATCAGAACCTTACTTTCCAAATTGGTAAGACCTTAATGACCTCATCAGGTATTTAAACCTGCCTAAACAGCATTCTGAATTTTAACTTCTAGGCTCAACGAATGGAATCTACTCCAAAAAAATGTTAGAATTACTTGTTATCGTAACCGTCATAGTGATTACAAACTACTTTTCTGAAGAAAATGAAATTGTGTTTAGTAATAATAGTTCTTCTGTAATGGAAATTTTTGGGTATCAACATCGGCCAGAAATGGCTTCTGTATATAGGCTCTTCCAAAGTTAGTTTCAAAGCTGTGTTGCTACATATTGGCAACAAACTTCCATTAATACCTATAGTGCATGCCGATGCTATGAAAGAGACATATGAAAATATGAAACTAGAGTTAGAGGAAATGGAATATGAAAAATATAAATCGTACATATGTAGTGATTTGAAGGTTCTTGCTTTAGAACTTGGGTATACGAACTTTTGCTATTTTCTGTGCGAAAGGGACAGCAGAGAAATCACTACGTTAGAAGATGGTAGTCTAAACGCAAATCCCTTATACAAAGGGAGAAAAATGTGGCATTCTTGTACTTAAAATTTTTTCCAAAATCAGCGATGCTAAGCTAAAAGAAGGGATTTTTATCGGACCACAAATACGATTTCTAATGACTGATGAACGTTTCGATGTACTACTCAATCCACTACAAAAAGCAGATTCGCAGTCATTCATAAAATGTATGTTTGAATTTTCGCGGAAACCATAAAGCAGAAAACTATCAAGATGTAGTGGCTGATCTTTTAAATTCATTTAAAGATGTGGGGTGCAACATGTCCTTAAAAATGCATTTCTTAGACTCTCACTTAGAATTTTCCCCGGAAAATATTGGAGCTGTAAGCGACGAACTTTTTCATCAGCAAATTTTTAGAATAGAAAACAGGTACCAAGGTAAATGGTGTTCTAACATGCTGGCTGACTATTATTGGACCAAAAAGAGAGATGTTCCAGATACAAAGCACACTAAAAAATCACTAACTACGTTTCAAACTGAGCCAGAATAAAGGTACATCATTTTCAGTTATATAACAAAAGTTAAAAAACATTCAAACGAATATCACAAAAATCTCCTGCCTGGTATGAAAAATCCGAAAGTAGATTTGTAATCAATATTAAAAATACTTCCAGATTCAGCACCCTTCTTTTTGTGAAAGAAAAAAAGATAATTTTTGTCGACCAGTGTTATATTCAAAATTACTGAGTACTCTAACCCCCCTCGAAATATTTTACCAATGTTAATAAATTTACCATATTCTAAGAAAAAAAAAACGGTCAACCCCCAAAATCTTTTGAATCCCCCCCCAGTATTACAATGTTAGTGAGTTTAGCATATTTTAGTCTTTTAACAAAAAAGACAACAAAACCCCCGCCCCAAAAATATTTATAGGTGCGCCAGTGTTACTAAACGTATAAAAAGAATGCTTTAAATAATGTATAATTCCGTTTTCAGTCATAACTTTATGAAATCTACGCTGTAAAAATAAACGCTTGACCTGGCTACCCTTTGCGATCATTTATTATATTTTTTAAAACCCTAAATTACACAAGAATAGATATTGCATAATGATAGAAAAAAATTGATTTCTGGATAATTTGTTATATACATAACTTAAACTGAATGTATCTTTATGATCAAATTTATTAGATGTGTAAAGTATTGTTATATAATTTCGTACATTACATAACATATCTGCGAACAGAACGACGAATACGAATTTCTGGCAGAAGGCCAAAAGTTAAGAGCAACTGTGACGACACCAGGAAAAATCGAAGTTGCTAAAGGGAAAACCTCATCGATGTTGTATAGCTCCATCTATGCAATCTATTGGCAAACTAATTAATGAAACCTATTTTTTGCAATTATTAAGAAACTTTCGGAAACGACGAATTTTGTGTAGTAACCAGTTTTAGATTTACTACTATAAAATATCGAATATTTCAGTATGAACATTATACAATTTGGAACTATAAAATAAAATCCATTAAAATATGTGTCATTCATTATAAATACGATGTTATTGTTCAATTTATAGTAATCAATAGAAGTTTTAACTTTTGTAGAACATGGATATAAATTATGTCTAATTAAGGAAACATGCATTTAAAACATGCACAGGTTAATAACCATTTGTTGACGTCATTCTATTACTAATTGTTTTTATCAATAACAAACACCTTTATAAATTTTACTGCATAAGTTACACTTCTTTATTTCGCAGAAGTGCATTCATTATTTTATACAATTAAACCAACAATCAATAATAGATTGTGTTTGATTACATTGTTATATTTGTTTTATACATGAGTACAGTATCTCTCTTGATAATACACCTTGCCTTTGCAATATTTAAGTATTCCAAAGGGTTAAAATCACCTGTACGTACGATAAATAGTAAGAAAAAGAGGTGTGGCCTTGACAACCAACTTGTTAGATCATTAGCTGCTTGTATACATAATGTATATATCTAAAAAAATTTCTATAAAATAAATATATTCACTAACTACACAACTGGCATAAATTCAGACAAAATCCGACTTAAATAATATATAAAATTAATTCAAAAACTTACCTCGTCGTTCAGTACACCCTTCGAAGCCATTTTTCGAACACAACTGATCGGTGTCACGATTTTACGCGAACTTGACCGATTATGTTACTATTTTCTTATTTATATTATTTTATGTATTATCTTTCATAAACATTAAAGAAACCAAAATTAAATAAGTATTCCTATTAAAGAAAACAATTTAGATATCAGTTGTTGTTTACCTAATAATTACGCTTATCAACAGCTGTTACTTATCTTAGTATAAACAAAAATAGTTTGGCGGTATTTTATTTAATGTCAGTGAAGCTTTTATCTTTTTATATAAACTTTAAAAATATGTAGATAAGCGTATTACCACGATATACGACATTCACAATCCGATTCTATGCACATAACATATTCTATGCTTTAAGTAGTTATTGGTAGTTATGCAAACGAAATTACAGCATAATTGAATTCATTAAGTACAGTTAACTTCACTGCATACATCATTCAATATCGAATTCGGTGAACACTAAGTGCATTTCAGTGCAGTTTGCATAGAGAAAATATAGAAACGAAGCGCAGGACGAACGTAGCAAAAAAGATGTAAAGCGGCAAGTGTTTATATTGCATGCGAAAAGGAACGACTAATTTATAGGTTGTGCTTGTTTTATACGCGATGCATTATGTAATTTTGCTTTTATAACATAATGCAATTATGGTATATAAGAAGTGGCTAAAAGACAATCAACTGAGAATAAATATGAACAAAACTGACTGAGTATCTTATTTTTTAAAAGTAAAATAAAAAAGAAATAGACCTTGGACTATATTCAAATAACGTACAATTCAGGAAGAATAATCACAAAATACTTTTCCTAAAATAAAAATCAATGAAAAATTAAACTGGGAAGATCACCTGCAAATAATTGTAACTAAGCTTTCAGCATTAATGGAGCTCTAAGATGGCTGGAACTAAATAATACTAAATTCAAATACAAATATAAGATGCCTACATTAACAGTCATCTCAAATATGACACAGGGGACAGGGCTATACACACACGTTCTTTCTTAAGGGAAAAATCGTCACGAATGAATGGCGCGTGGTTAAAAAAAGTGTTATATGATCCATCACATGATTGGAAGGCGTACTAGCTGCCAAAGGAAAAAATTTTATGTGATGTATACGCTAAAAGTGTCATTTGGCTTGTCATGTAGGAGCGTTGTCAAGTTATAAATCACTTTCCAAACTTTCACGCCGCGGCGACCGCAAGATTTAGTCAACTATTTTCAAACGTGCCGTTCTTTCCCGAAGGAAAGTACGTGTGTGTATGGTCACCTAATGTGGACAGACAACAATGCACTCTACATAGTACCCTATAATATTGTTATACAATCTGAGTTGGAAACACACATACGAAAGAGGTGATGGGTCTCACTAATACCTCAGTGTAAACGAGCTAATTTGCATACACACTCACAGAATAATCGATAAATCGCAGAAAACCCATATTTCAGCAATAGAGAACAGCGACATACACAATCACAATACCAGAACAAAATACCGTATACATACATCTAAAACATTGAGAATAAAGAAGGGAAAAATACTATTAGTTACAATACAATGAATACTTATAATCAGCTCTCTGATCATGTAAAAAACCTGAGCCAATTTTAAAGAAAATTAAAAACACACAAAGGAGACAAGAGGGAACCAAATGGAATAAGCATTGACTTACGAAACCAAAGAAAATATTTAAATAAAATGTTATACTAAGGGAGATATTATTATCAGGGATAAGTTAAAACTAAACTGCAATCTAAAAGGGGGACCACAAATCAAAAGAACCGGAATAGAATTCAAAGAATACAATCCAAAGCAATAAAAGCAATGAGAGGATTAAGTATTACAACAAGAACAAAAAACATTCATTCAAACACAATAACACTCCAATTAAGAATGCGATACAACCAAGCAATTAAAATAATACGGACAAAACGAGGAACCATAAGAAGTAAAATTACTTTACACATAGCAGATACAACGCATAGATATGTAACCAAAGGAGCAAAATACATCATAATCGACACACAACGAATTGAAATTGGAAAATGAAGAATGAAGTATGCCGAATCAATAGAATGTAAGAAAATGCCACCTCAGATTCGCTATATACAGAACCAGATACACTAAAAAGAAAAGCCGAAGATCACTACATTACAGAGCAGTACAAATAAAACAAATAATGTGCAATAATTACAATTAATAAAATTAGTAATCAAATCAGTGCAGCAAAAGTATATACAAATAATTAATTTTTGACATTGTATAATAGTCTAGTTATTCTTTATAGTATTAGTATAGTATTATTAATATTAAATTATCGACTTAGAGAATTCAAAATTCATATTAGGCTTTAAGTTACAACTTCGTAACCATAAACAAAATGTATTTGAAATGTACATTGAAGTGAATAAATAATTATCTATATCTATCATTATTATATTGACACATTAGATATAGTTATAGGGAAAATAATTTCAATTTTGCTGGAATTTTTGTTTTTTAATTTTTTTTCTAATTTTCATATATAGAGTAGGTAGAAATATTATAACGATATTACAAGCATTAACATAAACTAACATATAGTTACATTTAAGTATAAATATAATATAAAATAACTATACCACAAACTATTTAATATTATGTATCTCTAATACCAGTCTGTTTGAATCGTACATTTCTAAATGAATAAAGTCTACAGATGAAAATAAAAAATAGATTAAACAAATTGTTGAAGTAAATAGTACTTGAAAGTTATTATTTACTCAATTGTTTCATTCACTAACATATTTCTTCCCATAACTTTTCTGATAGGACCTACTCAATTTGGGATATTTCAATACTACAAGAATTTTAGCTTTAATTATAGGATTTGAATAATAATTTTAAAGCGTATGTACTTTTGGATTACATTTAAAAACTTAAAACACAAATAATTAGTGATTGTTATAAAGACTATAGTGTAGTGTAGGACTTCACTACTGACTGCATCTATTTACACTATTACCGATAAAATACCTTGGTACGTTTATATACGCTTTGCGTTTATATGGTCAACTCATTAGGCAAGTATCTCGTTGATTAGAGTTTGGTACTTTTAATTTTATTAATTCTACTTAAATTAAATACTGTCATAGTTCTATTAAATAATGCTTAAGGTCATGCAAAATGGATATGAAGTTTAGTTAGAAATAAATGTTAATTTCCCTTTTCAAGTTAAAATTTCATTTAATATTTAAAATAAGCTAAAGTTTTTGGTATATTACGGTATAGTAAATATTCAGAATTTGTATATGGCACAATACAGAATTCAAGCTTTGTGTGCTTGCCTACAATTTAACGTCTTTTGTGACTGACTGATAAACGACAGTTTTATTATTTGTTTCAATTCTTTTAAATCTTAGCTTATAAGGAATAAAATAAGAATTAAGTTTATTGTTTAAAACGATATATTCTTAATATTCATTGGAAGCAGACTTATTAATTTACACATATAACAGAACTAAGTATGCCTAAAGAACGTACGAATGCTCCCAAAAAGAAGAATGGTTACAAAATGCCTGACCCTCTTCCAAGAGGTGAAATCCTACAAGATTTGTTTAAGAAAAAATGGAAATTAGGTCCATCAATCGGTAAAGGTGGTTTTGGTGAAATTTATTCTGCTCAAGAAGTAACCGATAAGAGTAGTAAAAGTTATCCTTTTGTAATAAAAATAGTAAGTACAGAATAACTAAATAATTATTTGGACGGAACGCACTGTTTGGCATATTTTTTTAGGAGCCACATCTTAACGGTCCGCTATTTGTTGAAATGCATTTTTATATTAAAAATGCCAAACAGGATGACAGTAAGTTTCTATATTAACATTGTACAATAAAATGAATAATGAAACATATTTTTAGTTGAGGCTTTTAAAACTGCGCGTAAATTACCATCGCTTGGAATGCCTGCGTACATTGGTTCAGGTTCTCATGAATGCAACGGCGAAAAATATAGGTTTATTGTAATTGAAAAATTTGGTACGGATATTTGGAAGTTATACTTGGCTAACAAGAAAGTGTTACCTCCTATTACAGTATTTAAGCTAGCTGTACAATTGGTAACTATTTGTTTAAATACTATACCAGCATAAACTAATGTAATTATTATTAGTTGGATGTTTTAGAATACATACATAGCAAAGGTTTTGTACACGCTGATCTCAAAGGCGCCAATATCTTATTAGGTGCAAATAAGTTCAATGAGAATCAAGCATATTTGGTTGATTTTGGTTTAGCTGGACGATATTCTACTGACACCGTCTTTAAACCTAATCCGAAAAAGATGCATGATGGAACCATTGAATATCTTAGCAGAGATGCACATCAGGGAGGTGAGAAACATTATTGGAATGTATGTTTTATTTACAGTTGTTGATTTATCGATTAACTCTAAAAAGCTATTTATGTTTTCCAATATTTCATTCTAGACCCGGATTTTTATTATTTTTTATTGCAATTAATTTTACAGCATAGACAACTCTGGGCAAAGGAAAGCTGTAATTTCGCTAATCTTATTGTGGTACCATTTTTTACTGATGAAGAGTTCTGTGCGTTTTACTGTGCATTGTTTTGTTTTTAATTTTGAGCTCTCAATTGAAAGTTTGCTTTTATTTGTAAAGAGATCTTAGTTACTGTTGTACAAACCATTTTTTTTTGAGGTTCAAATAAGTTTTATTCAGTAACATAGGATATACTGACTAATTTTTTTAGAAAAATTAGTTTTTTAGTTGTTTTTCTTTCAACTAGAGTATTGGTCTAATATACGATTTACATACTGATTATCGAGCTCTAATGTCTTAAATATGAATAAATCCAATTATAAATTAACAATATTTTAATTTATAAAAATTAATGTGTTCGTACTTTATCTGTGTGTGAACAAAAAAAGGTGTGCGAGGATATCAGTCAATATCTTTTTCACTTTTTGTTTACAGTGGTCATACCTATATGTATAATTATGAGTTTAGCTAATTTAGTACGAGTGCCCAAATTTGAGTCCAATTGTAATGTTTGTTCAAGTTTTGTTGGATAATCCAAAAGTTTTGTGTCGTTACTTTGAGTATTATGAAAAATCGTTGGCAAAGTGACGGATTCTTTCTTCTACAGGTTTTGACAATTCACTATTGCAGCACTAAAACAAAAAAGGTTTTAAGAACCGATCTTTGAGACGCACCGCTGAATGTATTTTATTCTTTGCTATAGTTATTGTGAATTTGAAACATGACAAGAATGTATGTATCTTCAAAAAACTGTGGATCCAACTAAGCAATTTATCTCTGATTTCTACAACATATAATTCGTACAGAAATCTTTGTAAAGAAAGTGTAACTAAAGTGTTTTTGTAGTCAGATTGTAGGTTGAAAAGTGTGTATATCATTATTTATGCCAAAAAACAATTTATATGGTTTTCCTTTTCTGTAATTGTAAGTAAAGTTCATTTGAAAATGTGTCTTGAAAATTAGAAGATCTTGTTTTTATAGCTATCGTAAATAAGGAAACGCCTACTATAGCAAAATAGTCAAGTTGTGTTAGAGAAATCAAATATCTCAGCTTTGAGTAAAGAAACAAAATCGGGATAATCGATTCTTCTCCATCCGCTTTCCGTATTTTATAATTATAATCTCTGATCACGATCACATCATTTTAGTTCAGACGAGAAGAGGGGATTTGGAAATATTAGTTTACAACTTAATACATTGGTTGGGTTGTACTCTTCCGTGGGAGAAGAATTTGAAAGATCCAAAATCGGTACAAGCTAAGAAAGAAGAAGCAATGTCAAATATTGGTCGTTTTTTGAAGACTTGTTTTGGAACTACACCTATTCCAGGTTGGTACACAATTATTGTTGGATGTTAATATAGTAACTAATAGTAATAATTATTCTAATAAGTTTCTATGAATTGTACAGATTAGCATGCTTTATATTATCTAAAAGATGTAGTCCTCCTAACTGTTGCTAGAGTCACGAACTTTTGGGTATATATATAAATAATTCAAGTGTCTCTATGTATTGTGCACTGCACTGCTTGATTCCTTTCCTGATCGTCAAAATATTATACTGAGCTTTCAGAAATAATATATTTACTATTTTTAATTTTGTACAGGTGGTTTGGAAAAAATTGTAAAGTATGTAATACAGCTGGGATTTAATCAAGCTCCTGATTATAAGAAAATTCGTAAATTGTTTTTGAGTGATTTGGAGAATGCTGGTGGGTCAGTGAAATCACCTTTCAATTTCAATTCTTCAGCTACTGCAAAATCTCCAAATAAACGAAAATCTAGAGAGGCAATTGATATAAGTGGTGGAGGGAAACGAAGTAAATTGACACAAGGTGAGCCTTTTGATGAGAATGAAAATAGTGAGGACAAAAATTTGCCGAAAAGAGGTGGTAAAAAATCAGCTTCAGCTGCTGCAAGATCTCCAAAGACAAGAAAATCTGCGGATGCAATTGATACAAGTGGTAGAGACAAACAAAGTAAATTAAGGCAAAGAGATTCTTCTGATGAGAATGAAAATAGTGCGGACGAATATTTACTGAAAAGATCAAGTCAAAAATCAGTTTCAGCTGCTGCAAGATCTCCGACTAAAACAAGAAATGGGCATACAATTGGCACAAATGGGAAACAAAGTAATTTGGTGAAAGGCGATTCTTCTAATGAGGATGAAAATAATACGGACGATAATTTGCCACAAGGAAGAGCTCAAAAATCTCAAAAGAAGGTAATCTATATGCTATGACTTGCATTTATTCTTTTTAAGATAAAGTTCTCACAATCTGAAACATCTTCACACAAAACTAAGTTTTGATAGGATGAATTTATTTTAGTGGAAAAAATTAAGTAATGTCATGTGATGCATATTTGTCTGCTCTGATTAACATGTGAAAAATGGGAACAAAACATTTTGTTCCTGGTTTATGTATGCACAAGTTTATTATTACTATTATTATCACCAAGGCCTGTGTGTGGAAATAATACTCCAAGGTACATCAGTCAGTCGGCTTATTGTACTTTTCTGATTGATTAGTTACAAGAGTCCAATATATATATATATATATATATATATATATATATATATATATTACCAGTTTCAATATTTTCTGG
>WYDF02308737.1:0-15121 GCA_009867245.2 Adranes taylori | reverse complement strand
CGGCGGTGCAGAGCTTATGGGAAAATCATTTAAAGGATGGAGGGCTCAAGGTGAATCTTGAGCTCTTTGGTTTGTACCGAAAGCCAGATTTGGTCGAGGGAAAAGAATCAGCGTCAGAACTGCAGTCATTTAACACCTGGAATGTTGTCACACCCAAGCCAGCGATCTAAACGCCATTTACAATTCATTCGTCGCAAAGATGATGACGAAAACTGATGAATTCCAAGAGCGAGACAGCGGCTGGAGTTTAGTAGCAGTCAAATTTCTTACAATCAACATTAACAAATTCCAGCCGCTAGGCGGATCATCGTATATAGAGTTGCCACGGGAAATTGAATTGAAGAAGGCTTGTATTAATATCAGAAATGAAGATGAAGCGTGTTTCGCATGGTCGATCGTGGCATCTATATATCCAGCAACATCATCCTGCAAATACGAACCTTCATATTATCCACACTAGTCGACTGTTTTAAAATTAGATGGTATTAAGTTTCCGGTAAAATTATTAGATATTAAAAAGTTTGAAGATATGAACGATATCAGTATAAATGTATATGGCTTGGAAGAGTCTTCCAACCAAAGCACTACAAAGAGAAGGTATGATATTGTTGGTCCGATTTATTATTCAGCACTCAAACGTGAACGTCAAGTAAATTTACTGCTTTTATAAGACGATTCAAAATCGCACTTTGTTTTAATTTCGAATTTATCGAGATTGATAAGTACTCAAATTTCAAGTCATCAACATTCAAAATATGTTTGTGATGGATGTTTAGTAAGTTTCGTCTCGCAGGAAAAACTTACCAAACATCAAGAACGCGATTGCAATCATTTCTATACCGTTTTACCAACTATCGATTTAATAAAATTTCGTAATGGTTATAAACGACCAGGGGACGTATTGGAATTTTCCGATTTTAAAAACGTGATGCGCGTACCATTTGTAGTGTACGCTGATTTTGAGTCGTTACATGAACTGATTTCCACTTGTGCTCGTTGTCCTTCCACATCTTATACTTTTTCCACGCATAAACATACCGCTTGTTCTTGTGCCTATTTAATTAAATGTAATTATAATGATTCCTTATCGAGTTTCGAAACCTATACCGGTCCCGCTTCTGCTAAAGTGTTTATCGAAAAATTAACACCGAATGCACAACGTTTATTTGTCCATCATATCCGTGCCACCGTTCCAATGAGCCCATTAATACCCGCACAACAACTATCCTACTAAACGACAGACACTTGTCACATTTGCTCGAATGCGATACCGGTATGCGAAAAGGTAAAGGATCATAATCATCTGATTGGCGAATGTGTGAATTTTGGCTGATATTTTCGAAAATTTCCGATCCGTGTGCTATAATGCATATGGACTCGATCTTGCACATTTCTATACTGTCCCCGGTCTATCTTTTTCGGCAGCTTTAAAAATGACAAAAATTAAATTAGAATTGCTAACAGATGTTGATATGCTCCACTTTTTTAAACGTGCAATTTGTGGCGGTATATCAAACTGTGTACATCGACATGCACGAGCAAATAACCCTCTCATCATCCATCCTAATTATTCATATAACCCAGCTGCACCTACTTCCTATCTCGCATATTGGGACGCCAATAACTTGTATGGTTGGTCCCTATCTCAACCGTAGCCATATGGTGGTTTTGAGTTTAAATCTTCAGACGACATTGAACATTTCGATGTGTCAAGTATAGCTTCGGAATCCAGGATATGTTATATAGTGGAAGTTGACGTTGAATATCCTTACAACTTTCATGATGATCATAATGATCTACCTTTCCTCGCAGAAACTATGGTCCCACCCACATCAAAATTTACACAAACAAAATTCATCCCAAATTTAATGAGTAAAACCAGTTATGTTGTGCATTATCGTATATTACAACAGGTTGTGGATAATGGCCTAAAAATTATAAAAACTCATAGGATTCTAAAATTCAACCAGTCCAGATGTTTGGAGCCTTATATTTCTTTAAATACATCGATGCGTCAGGCTGCGAGTTCCGAATTTGAAAAAGATTTCTATAAACTCCTTAACTACTCCCTGTATGGTAAGTCGATGGACAATGTGAAGAAGCGACAAGAGATCCGATTAGTAACATCTTGGGAAAATCAAGGGAATCGACTTGGAGCGTGCAGTCTGATAGCTGGAATAAATTTTCGCAATATCTCTATATTCTCAGAAACTCTTTCAGTTATCGATATGGAACGCCTAAAACTCATCTACGATAAACCAATCTATGTTGGATCTGCTGTACTTGATCTATCAAAATGGCTCCTGTATGATTTCTTTTATAAATACTTGAAGCCCACATATGGTAGTAAAGTAAAATTGTGTTATATGTATACCGATTCATTCACCTTAAGCATTGAAACCGATAATCTATATAACGACCTCAAATTAAATTTAAATAAATTCGATACCTCCAATTACAGTCCATCTAATCCCTATCAGATCCCACTTCAAAATAAAGCAGTTCCCGGACTCTTTAAGGATGAATATGGCGGTAGGCATTTATTTGAGTTTATCGGTCTGCGTTCGAAAATGTACTGTCAGATTTCCGAAGTGTCTTTGACGAAACGTGTTAAAGGCGTTAAGAAATCGGTGGTCCAGAAATCGATTACAGCCAAAAATCAAAATAAACTGGCCCTGTCACCGTTCGATGATAAACGGTATATATGCCGGGATGGCGTAAGCATCTTAGCTTGGGTTCAATATACCATCCCTTCTCTTGAGTCTGAGGATAGCGAATGAGTGTGTGTATAGTTTTTTTGTTACTTTTTTCAAAATTCTTACATTTTTTCACAGCGGTTCGAGTAGTCTAGTTTTTAATCATCTTTAAATATATATATCTCAGTATCTGTCTAGTTTTTTACACACCTTTATATATTATATGTTAAAGTTTTATTATATATTGTAATTTTATACTTATCGCAATTTTATATTTTTTTATCTAGTGTTTTAATTTTTACAATTTTATTAAATATATATCCAGTTATACGTCTTATGTTTTTATTTCTATATCTATTCCTGTAAATAAGTCTTCATTTGTCTAAAATCAGATGAGTGATTAAACGATACAAGTATATACTTACCTTCATCTGATTTCAAGAAAAAATACCCATTTAATGTATGCCACTCCTCCCGCGGGTTGTTTAAATTTTTGTTCTAATCATATCAAATCTAGATAAGCTTAAATAATTCACACCTCATCTCACGACAACTGCTACGAACATCAACTCAATTGCAAATATTGGAATTGTGGTACTATCATAACCGTCTCGTAACGGTACAATGACAAATACAATGATAAATATATACGCTCTTTAGCGACTACAGTAGACTCGAAAGACTGAGGTAAGGCATTCAAAACTGAATTGAAATAGTTACCATCATACGACAAGTAGTTTCCAATGGGACCTACGTCATACGGATATTGAACAACAGATGGTGCTTATAAAACCAACTTCGCTAAACACCTAAACACCTATGTCGGATATATAATGAATGAAAGTCTAATATTCTATCTAATACTAATTATTTTCTAGTCATCCACATTGCTTTTTTTAATTCCTCAAATGACGGATGACAATGACTCCCTCCAAAATACCGGAAAAAATCTAGTGATAAATCTAGTTAGAAGATAACCATTTAAAGTGGACATACGCTCCGGCTCGTTTAACTTTTTCACTAATCAGACATATTGAATTGATGATTTTCGTCAAAATGACAACTATTCAAATCTAGATACGTTCAGATAATTCACGTCTCATCTCGCTCTCTCGACAACTCCTCTCTACGAACACCAACGATGGCGAAGATGACTACGATGACGGCTGACGACTGGTAAAAAATTCAAATTTTCAAATTTCGCGCTAAAATAAATCTAGTGATCAATCTAGTAACTTTGTCCCACAAATTTTGGCACCCGGAAGTGTCCTGTCATCCACCATATTGGATTTTTATTTGACAGCTGTCAAATTCAATACCATTTACAAAATAACGAAAATATAGCGCTCCACGGAACGGTTACCGTTTTAGGCCGATTTTGGAAAACCTTCTGGCGGGTTGGCGGGTGCTTAGAATCGGCTATATGCTACAACTGGTCTGATCTCTATATGATTTAAATTTCAGCAAACTGTGTACTTTGAGAGTAAGCTGTAGTAATTGTAATTTTTTACAAGTACTATTACCTCACATATAATTATTTTAATTTATATAAGTACACAAATGGTAAAACTTATGATTTATTAGTCTTGACTGTTTAGTCAAATTACCATACAAAACTGCTAACTTCAATCTTTTGCTAACACAATAGAAACGGTACATTGCGAAAAACGCATACTTTTATAAGTAAAGGATAGCAAAGTCGAATGCCATTGCATTAAATAACATGTCTTTTTGTCAACAGCGACATAATTGAAATCATGCCAGACACTACTGTCGAGCACGCAGTGATGGCGAAACGAGGCGTTTCGTATAGTGTTAATATCGATTTGTACTTAGTTTTTAATTTAAATTAATTCTTTGATTAATTAATGTAGTTGCTCCCGTACCGGTCTTTGGCACCTTGAAGAACATTTTATTTGGCTAAATTAATACTTATTTATTGAAGAAATTTTCATACCGTTTGGCACTATGAAATTTCCATTTCATTTAGCTAAATTAATATTTCAGATTTATTTATTTTAGAAATTTTCATACGTTTGGCACCATGATAGTTCTATTTCATTTAGTTGAATTATTTTTTAATTAGTTTATTTATTTTAGAATCCCTCGTACCTTTTAGTACCTGAAGGATCTAATGTTATTGTTATTGCAACAGTTATTGCAACAGCCACTAATCAGCCAAACTATAATTTCTTGTGGTTGAGAGAAAGCTCTGATCTTCAAAAGCGACCTGACGCTTTTGTAGCTTTAGTATATCATATTTGAGACGCGGCGAAGAGGACGGATATTCTGCAAATGAATAAAGTACGAAACATTGTAACTTTGTATCCCTCTTGCTGCTTTTTGGCCATGCGTCCATTTCTTAGCGCTCGAGAACTTGATGTCGGTA
Source organism: Adranes taylori (assembly GCA_009867245.2). NCBI lineage: Eukaryota > Metazoa > Arthropoda > Insecta > Coleoptera > Staphylinidae > Adranes > Adranes taylori. The sequence continues at coordinate 10,036 of WYDF02308737.1, read as the reverse complement.
CACGTCTTAGTTGATGTTGATATTTTGGTTCACAAAATGAAGCCGTCGGCGGAACATGCTAAACCAGATTTTTTGGTGATTATAAAGCACCCAACCTTGTGGAAAATGATGTATGAGTTAAGAATTAGAATTTCCTTAGTTAAGAATTTCCTTTCCACAAGGCGTTTACATCATTGCGTTTGCTGATTATTTTGCTGTCATGGCAGCGCATACGTGGGAAACGAATATGCGCGAAATCTAGATAGGGCAGTAGCTCTAGTAGAGTCGTAGATGACTTATCATCGGCTAAGTCTGGCGCCTCGGAAGACCGAAGCCAAATGGTTCACGGTCAATATATAGTCGGGTATTTGCAATAGATATTTGAGTCCCAGGACTGACGGCAAAAGTCAAAGGCACGGCAGAAAAAGACAACACAGTTGGTGTAGAAAAACCAACGGTTCTGTATAGCGTAGGAGAATCCGCAGTACTTTATTCGGCGCCAGTATGGGCGGAGGTGTTGGATTTAATAAGGACCTCAGGACTGCTTAACAGAAACCAAACAATGGGTCCTCTACGGATTACTTATACATATCGGACTGTTGTCCTAGGGGCGTTAAGGGTTATATCGGAGGTCGTACCAATAAGATTTCTATCTATGGAAAGAGCTAGGACTTACAAGCGTAAAACGTCGACAGAACAGAAACGTCCTTAGATACTAGCCAAATGGCAGGAAGAGTGGGACATATGTTTCAAGGGGAGATGGACGTACAAGCTCATATCTGACCTGAAACAATGGTATGTAGCTAACCGAGGCAGATTAATCTACTGTCTCATACAGGCCCTAGCGAGACATGGCCGCGTCGGCAAGTAATTGCATCGCATAGGGCGGAAACCAACAAAGGACACAGGCGAGTACTGTAACTTCGGCTGCACCGACAGCGCTGAACACATACTCTTTGAGTGAAAAACCTGGACCATTGAAAGGCAGACTGTTGAAGTGTATTTAGGGTGAGATTTAAATCCAGTCAGGATATGCGCGGACGGAGAAGCTTGAGAGGCATGTGCTTACTTAGCAAATGGAAACCTCGACCAAAAAGACCTTATAGAAAAGGAATACGACCTAGAAACACACACTACACAAGAAGCGTCAATAAAACCTAAGAATCTATATATAATCTGCAAAAGCAGACAGCCAACTAATAAGCACTCTCGTGTCCCAGCTGGATGGAGCACGCAACAACGTCAATAAAATTGGTAAGGCGAAATCATCTCTCCCGCGTACTAACACGAACCGGTAAGCAGGTCTGGCGCCCGAGAGTTGTTTACTTGGTACCACCTGAACGCAGGCGAGCCCAAGATAACAGCGGATTGATCAACCCGGTAGTCGGTGAGGCGACGTTTTCTCTCTGCAAAAAAGGGCTTTTATAGAACGTCGTTGTTAGCCTCACTAATTTCTGATAGGGTCCGTCTTTACGAGCAATTTTCGCAATTTTTTTGCATAGTGACGCTCAATGTTGTTTGGACTTTGATGATTTGCCACTTCCTGGAAATGTTGACAGTATGTATCCTTCCTTTTTGTAACCAAGCTCCATTAGTCATTAATTTCTTTGTACGTAATTTTTTGGGACACATTGAATAGACTTTTCCAAATGTACGTTTTAAATTACTAAATCAAATTTAGTTTCCATGATCCATTCGGGTGTGAATATTTAACTTATTATGTGTTATTGCATTTTAAATTGCATTAAAATGATTTGCACAGTTCTGTACATATGCTAACCTGGCATATTTCAAAAGGCGAAAAAATAACTGTTGGAAATAACAATGTTGTTATAAGAATAATAACAGCCATAGGTGTACGCGCGAAATTGTGTTAAAAAAAAAGTTTGAAAACTCCACCTGCTGACACGTGTGATACAATTAGACGCCGTCGTGAAAGTTAAACTTGCGTATTTCTAAAATAATGATTCTAAAGTTTATAGACAAGTAATTTAATAGTAGATTATGTAATTATTCTAACCTTAATAAATAATGATAAATCTAATGGGTGAATATTTGCCAAGGCAAATCCGTGAGCTTTCTGAAATCTTTGCGTAACCAGAATAAATTCCTTATGGATTATTGGCCGATTCTTGTTCCATACTTTCTCGTGAAAAAGTATATCACCTAATGATGAAGTCTAGAACAAAGAGTGAACTAAGAGTTTGGAACTAAAAATCTGTTGAACTTGATGTTTATTCATATCACATTGTCAAACCTTTGCCGATTTAATATTAGAGGCATCTATTGTTTGTTGTAAATTTGGTTTAATTATTGTTTGATAAAGTATAAATAAATTAAATAAATTAAACTTGCCAGAGTTCAGGAACATAATGAGTGTGAGGTTAGAAGGAAAGGAGCAGGAATTTTATATATAAATGATATTAGGGGACTGAAATAGATAATAGCTAAATGCAGAGAAATGAGTGTGTGGCCAGGCATTAAGAAACGCATATGTACCCGTATGTAAGTAGGTGCATGTACGTGCGTGCTACGATTGTATGACGTTCTGAATATATTTGACAAGTGGGAATCGTGAAATAGTGGAATAGAAGCGTAATTACTTTGGCTCTTTGTTACCCATATGGATATGAGAATACTGCTGGTGGTTTATTGTATTGAATGCCGACGTGTGAAGCAATGTTGGAAGTACTTTACACGTCCGGTACCGCGGAGTAAAACTTGAGCGAGGCTCATGTATATAAAAGGCTGATGTTTAAGCATATAAAGTTAGTTCCTGATCAACTCCAGGCAAGCCAACAATAGTACCAGCCAGCAGCGAGCTTCTGTCCAACCACAAACTACAAGCACTGTCAGCGTTTAGCAACAGTCGCCAAGAAGTAACCGCTTTTGGTAAACGACTTATCATAGCATACGCTGTATCACTGTATTTCATGTGTTTGAATAGCTTTGTTTCTCTTCCTATCCTTTCCATCTACCTACTTCCTATATTACTAGAGTGTATACTTGTGGATAGTGCGCATTATAGATAGTGCTAGTCACTTGGCAGTCAGTAATTCCAGTTCTCTCTCATATCCTACTAGAATGTATACTGCTAGCATAGATAGTGGTAATCATTTAGCAGACAGTTACGCCAGTTCTCATTGGGGGGTTACGTGCTTACAGTGCTTTCCTGGAAGATCTATATTACCAGTTTTTCATATATTGCGTGTGTTTGAGATTACCTCCACCCCCCACGCTGTAATATTGATTGCCTGTACACGCTTTCCATATTTTCGCTGTTTTACTATTTTCATCACCGCACTTTTATATGATTATGTATTTATACTATTTTATGTATACCAGTTGGCTATATTGTCCTTGTCTATTTAACCCCCATTATTACGTTATTAATTTGAATTTAATATTTATATATTGACATTCAATTAATTTTTTTTCTATGTTTGTTTTGTCTATGAAGAACAATAGACAGTTTTGTTAAAACGTTAATGCTGTTTCACTTATTAGTTGATAAGTTTATTATAGCTGCCCACAAGAAAGAGAATCTCTGATTTACTCACCAGACTAGCAGATACTTGTACCCTCAGTAAGCCACCGAGGACTGGAGGATCATGATAAATTGTGTCTCAGGTTAAACTGGCCTGGCGCAGGGCATATATTTCCGAAAGTAGTTTTTATTCTGTAATTATTAAGATATTTGTTTGCTACATTCTTGGACAAGTCGCTAGGAACCCACATAAGCAGGGTCGCGGAGGGAAGTTATTTACAACAGAAATAAGTGTTGCAGAAAATTACATTGGATGGGGCGGCCAGTCATACAGCCAAAACCGAAATACATTGGCTTGGCAACCGCAACCCAAATCTTTCAGCAGTCCTAACCTTTATACCATTGAACAAGTGTGGCATAAAAGGAAACAAACAATGAAGAACAACTTACAACGAAAATGACCAGAACTTAAAACCAAAATAGAGCAAATTTGGAATGGCTTTACTCCTGAAACCCGCAAATCCTTAGTTGATTCCTGCCCAACCAAATTCTAGAGGTCATAAAATATAAAGGTCATGTTACTCCATTTTAGATATCAAAATTCGTGCTATGTCCCAATATTTAATAGCCACACAACTTTTTTTTATTAGAGACGATAGAATAAGTAGTGTGTTTTTTATCTTGTCTCAAGAACAACATAAAATTCAGGTAATTACATACCTGAATTAAATTCGTATTCGATTTTGTACCAAATATAGTTGTTAGGGCCTATATCTATAGTACGTATACACTTTTAAAAATCAAGCAGCAAAACTTGTTATTTGTTAGAGTTAGATGAGTTACATAATATTAATAAATCACTTACGGAATCTAAAACTATTGATCCACATAAACAAAGCGCATATGAAAAACACGTCGTAGCAACGTATACCATGTAATAATTTATTTTGTCCAATGTCTTTACCGTCAAACTGAAACAGTAATTTAATTCAAAACCTTTTTTACGCAATGGACGTATTTGGTTCAGAATACGTATATTGCTTGCATTAATTTAACTAATAGTAATCGTTTACGCTCGAATGCTTAACCTGCGGCTCATTTTATTGTTTCACCTGATAGTGGACACTAAATAGAAACCGATTATGATTAACAAAAGTTAATAATGAAACAAATAACTAAATTTATTTATTTGTCTTGCTACCATCAAAGCAACCTCATAAATAAGTTTTTGTATTTTAATATTATTAGTTTGTAAGGGATAAATAATTAATTCAACGTACTCAAAAATAATTTTTGAGATATGAAATATATTTTGAGAACTGTGTACTGCTCTGGTTTTATATACTTCAGTGTGTATTTTTATACAATTATTATTTACTTGCTTTCGGATATGGCAACTAAAACAATAGAAGCATTCAACAGCACATGACTAGAAAACTCAAAAAAGAATCCAGTGGAATAACAATCTCTCACCTCCCTGATGAATCTGAAATATTCAAATATAGTGGCTTGTTAGTTTTATTTGTTAGGACAATTCATAAGTTTCATAAATTCTTACTTGATCAAGAAATTGTACTGTTCAAATAATTCCATAAATTGTTCATGTAGCAATTCGTCGTCAACATCTGGATCAAAGTTAAGTGAGTTAAATCTGCATTTAACAAATTGAACGCCAAAGTAAATTTCTACCGTATATGCAAAATATGGATAAATTGAACCTAAAATGTATTACAATTTATTCAAATGAAATTAAAATATACATGGTATGGTACCATTGAAGTTATTATTTGTTATATATCCTATCTTATCTGAGAAACAATACTCTGACCGCCTCCAAAAGACAAGAAGAAATCAATTTCTTATTGTACATATTTAATTGTAAAAATAAGATATACTATTTTACTAAAAAGAAAGATTTAATTACATTACAAAAATGCTAACGCGAACTTAGCTTTAGCAGAAAACATAATGCCATTAATTTTCAAATCTAGTGCCATCTAGCATTACAAAATAATATTAATAAAATATAACTTCAAAAGCGCGGTTAAATAAAGTTTGTTTACAGACGCGGCGACGATATACGAAGATGTTCCATTGAGCGCTGTTTGCATATTTATTATGCGTGAATTACTACTATTACTTTAGAAAGCATCGGTGGTCGTCTACTACTTAAAATCTAGAATTAAACTTATAATAAAAGAAAAATAAACAATTATATTTCAGATTTCTTAAATGAACGGGTAGGTTTGTTTTGTAAGCATGAAATTTTCAAAGAGTAGTAGTAACGTAACTGCCTCCTGTATTTAATGTTGCGTAATAAACTCTGTGACACATATGGTGGCTGCGCATCTCGGGTATGCATTTTCGTAAAATTGATCGTAATTTTACACATTTTTCAGTTGTTGTGCAATATGTTATTTTAAGTACGTTGGCCAATATGACATATATGGTGGAAGCGTCCCGGGTCAACTTTTTAAAGAAATTTGTAAGAAATCGGAAACATGGCTGATTTCTTATCGCGGACGAAGTCAAATAATTTATAGCAACTTGTGGATACTAATCGATTTTTTACTTTCATATACCACGTACGTATGTAATACATATAGCTATATGAAAGATATAGAATTAATGTTTGAGAAATTTTCGTTTTGAGTGATTTTAGAACCAAGTTACCGACTGTTGCAATACGCAAAGCTGCCACGTTCAAAGTTTAACAACCTTTTCGATATATCTCAGAAACTATAAAAGATACGACATTTGAATAAATTTTATTGTATAGAATACTCAACGTCCGTTCGATTTAATTTGAAACATTTTTTCTAAAACAGGTCATCCATTTTGCCAACTTTGCGATCCATGTTCTCAAAACCTGTTACGTTATTATTTTTTTAAAATTCTTGTGTAGAAAGATCCTATAACGTTTAAGCGATTAAGAGAAATAAAAAAAAATTATACGTAATCTTGGGAGTAATTTGATAATGAATCACGGACTAAAAATCTCGCTTTCTATGAAACTTGGAAATGTGAAATTTTTAACACACTATATATTTTTTTAAATTCTGCTAGCCCTTGTTAAGATTTTTGAAAAACACATACCACTATTTTTTCCGTCTTAAATGACATTTGTTTATGAAACAATGAATTTTATTGAATCTGGCATTTGAAATTTGGGTCAATCCATGCCATTTCAACGCCTTCAATTGATTTTAGGCGTCGGCAATTTTTTTGTAATGAAACCATACATTCGAAGTTGTTTATTTATATTTTATTTACTATGACACCTTTATTGGAATTGGAAAAATAAAATTAATATATATTATGGATAATATGTTTATCTGTATATTTACATAGATTACACTACGGATGTTTTTTTAATTTCACGGGTGCTAGCAGAAACATTGTGGACAACTAATTAGTAAATACTAATCTTTTTGCTATTTTCCGGTATTAGAAACAAGATTATACTTAATTTTATATAATTCAAGATAGGGGTTCATCCATATTTTATGAGAACAATAACACATTGGCACTTTCTGTTATATAAAACCTTTAAAATTATCAGTTCATATCGGAAATAATTCCTTATATGATGGGCGCTTTCCGGGTAAAAATCTATGTTCTCCGGGTAGAACTTTTAAAGTTTTTATCAGATATATTAATTAGGTTAAAAATAATCTAAAGGCTGGTACTTTTACCACATTAACAAACCACATGTAAGTTTACGTCATTTTTTTTTCTATATAAGTAATAAGTTTAATAGTTATATTAAAAAAAAAACACCACTAGCTGAACCACCATTAACATTTTCCCCTAACCGCGGGGAATCATACTATTTTCCATTAGATTAAGTTGCTTTCGGACCAAATGGGCATATTTTTTCCACCATGAGCTTTTCAGCTGAAGCCTCAACTTTCTGCAGATGTCAAAATGGTTCTTCAAACCCATTTTTTGCAGTGCATCATTTTGATGCACTAAAGCGGAAGATTAAAGCTAAGACCACATAAACGAAAATACTAAATATAAGACAAAATATATCTTTCACATTAATGTATATTCATACCAGCAAGAACAGGTCCAATATAGTATACGAAAACCATAAGGTCCAAAAATAAACGCATTTGGTAGCACCAATACTGATCCATATCACAGTAATTATAGCCATATAAAGCTACAGACTTGTCCTGCTTTATATAAGGTAAGATGCCTAAAGTACATACTATGATACAAGCAAAAATTTCCGTTGATACCATTAAGGACTCGATTTGTTTATAACATTTAATTTTTGAACGTTTTTGTGCCTCTGTTGTCAAATAATCAAATCTTCTTAGTTTATATGTGATTTTACTTAATGCATATAATTTATTTCCTTTGAAATATAAAATGCAAAATCTGTTGACTGACTATAATAAGAATAATATGGCGTTAAATGATTAAAAATAATTTTATTTAAAATATGTTACATGGATTTGTATCACAAATGTCGGGTTGTTTACGAGTAATGGACGTTCTTGGAATGCGTTGTAACGTTAGACGTTACTTAGCATAAATTTATTGCTTCATCCAAGTAAATATTAACGACACGCTACTGGAACAGAAACCAGTTAAAGTAATATTAAAAATATAATTAAAGTATACGCAAGCGTTTACACAATCTGCGTCAATCATTGAGACACAGTAATAGTTAGAGAAATATAGGTACTGTTGTTGATTCCGATGTTTATGAAACGCATTAGTACGTATTAAGGAAAGCCGTAATAATTATAGCAATTGTTTTGTATTGATTATATATAGTATATATAGTAACGCGCACACATAGACTGTGTGATATGAAACATGCATTTTGCGCAAGATAAAGAATACACGTTTAGTATTCATATATGAAAGTAAGAGACGTAACTAATGTTAATTAATTTATGAGTATTAGATTTTCGCTTGTGTGGAAACTTTTGCCGTTTCAACGATTTGTGTAGATCACCGTACCGCGTAAAAATTAATCGAGTGAGTAACTCCATAGAGACTGTGTAACAGAGATAAAGGCCATGTGGAGGATGACGACTATATATACAGTTGTGTTTCTTAGCATATTTTAGGTCAATTCTCAAATTTGAAAAGCCAGCCACAGCAGCAGCAGCCACCAGCATTTAGCCAAGCGGAGAAAATTAAGAGCGACAGAACAAGAAGTGTAGCAATTAGTAAGCATTCGACGAGTGTTTACATATGTTTGATACTGTTTAGTTGCATGTATTTATAACAGATTTCTCTCCCTCTCTCTCTCTCTCTCTCTACTGTACCTAATCTCCTTTTCCACGGGTGTGTATGTTTCTAGCCTGTGCCTACTCAGCATAGTTACAGTCACCTAGTGATCTTATCACCCGTCTCAACCCAGATTTGGAGTGATTTTTAGTGGTTCCTTACTATACCAACTATACGACTGGAGTGTATGTTCCTAGTCTGTATTTTTACTGCCGGTTAACAATCTTAACATGTCAAACAGGTGTTAAGTGATCTGTAGTGGTTTCCTTGTAATACCAACAAAGCCCCATTTGATTGTATGTTCCTGCCCGATCAGCCCGATCAGCTAGCGACAGTAACGTAGCTATATTAACACCCGTGTCAACGCAGGTGGTGAGGGATATAACGTAGATCTTGGTAATTCTATCCGCTCAATGCTCAAACCTTTGCGCTATTGAACCCCCCCACCCCTCCTATTAGTATATATTTTTGCTTTCACATGCTTCCCTCATATTTTTTTATGTTCAATTATGTTATTACCGCACGTTTGGTATGCACCGCTTATAATTCCTAGGTTAAAAGTTTATAAATGAATTTCTGAATTAATTTATGTATTTGACTTAATATTTGCTTACAACTATTTGTGCACTACTATTTGAATTAACATTTGATTGATATTTATTTGTGCCTTAATCTTTCTTTCTTTGTTTGAACAACAGAGGATTTTGTTACATCATTAGTGCTGTTTCACTCATTATTATTAAGATCGTTACTGCTACAAACAAGAGCCAGAAGATCTGGGCAACTCGCAAGACTAGAGCTGATTGTGCCCTCAGTAACTAAGGGCCCGAGGAACTACTAGATCTGTTCAAGCGTACGGTCTCACGTTAAACTGACATGGCACCCGAGGCACGTTTCTGGAGGATAATGAATTCTGTAATAAGTAAGATTATTGTTTGAGCCATTCTGTGACAATCGCGAAGGCTCCCCATTAGGAGCGTCGCGAATGAGAGTCTGTCACAACGTATACTCTGTTAGCAGGATAGTATGACGAATGCGGCTCTGTTTTAAGTATCTGCTTACTCTACATACAATGCCATTTATAACATTTGTTTGCTTACGACACGTTTGTTTAAAGTACAGAATCCGTGATTAGAACGCAACAACTCCTCCCGCTCTTATCAGTACCACAACATAACGTAACTTTTGGACTGTCTACTCGTCTGTGGTACAATTCACGGGGATTATCTAGGCCCAATATCGGCAATTTTGCGTAATGGTCATACCTTCCTGTTCCTCAAATATGTTAAGCATTGTTTAGGCAAATGTGAGGCAATA
>WYDF02308726.1:0-15123 GCA_009867245.2 Adranes taylori | reverse complement strand
TGGCCTCGCTCCTTCTACTTCTATTTCCTTATACCTTGCATTATATCTCGATCCTCTTATTTTCTCTCTTCTCTCCTATATTTCCACATCCTTCATCTTTCTCTCTACTTCCATTTCCCATGCGCCTCCATTCATCATCCTACTATACAATTCTCCCATAGACCACCCACATTCCACATCTCTCATACACTCCCTTTCGCTCCATCACCCATCTATTCCTTTTTTTTCCTCTCTCCTCCTCCTCCAAAGCACTTATATATACCTTCCTTACAATTCTTTCCGGATATCCTAGCATCAACTTCCCTTCATATTTTGTCACCTTTTTTACTCCTTTTACCCAGCACTTGTACCTGTTAAGCTCCTGTAAGACTATGTACGCCTGTGTCGACCTATCTACTCTATCAGAATACTCTTTAAGTATTTCCCGATCTTTCTTTCAATCTCTTCTCTCTCCCTTACCCCTCATACCTCTGCCCCATACATTACCATACTTTCTACATATATTTCCAATATTCTTACATTCATAATCTCTTGGTAAATTGATAATAGATCGTCTGGCTATCAAACTCCTAATTATATCTAATCGAAAATCGTATAGGCGCACATGATCAGACTGAGAATACTTCTTGTACAAACAATATGCATTTATCAAGCTCAGTTGGAGCACATGGACACTATTTCTTTTACCATCGAATAGTTTTAAGATCGCATAGTTCACCAGCAACTGATCTTGTGTGTCTACTACAGACATAAACGCATTTTAACCAATAATGGCTGCAGACTTTACGGATTCTTAACCTCTCTTGTTTCTGAAAACACCCATTCGAGAAGGGGACATACGACAAGTAAGGTCTAGTACACATACCTTATGTTTTATGCCATACGTCTTACGATGGATCAAGCATTAAAATTCGGTCTATGTTATTAGACGGTTCTCAACACAACGCTCTTATAGTCTTATGTGAAACTTAAGAATTATGAAGATTTCCATAAGGCTGGATTCTTCTGCGTTACGCTGATGGAGGGCCAATAGATTTTGACATCACGATCATGCGTAGTAATTGTTTTCTGTGACGTACAAATGTTGAGAGAAGAGATTATTTCAGGTTTATTAATTTTGCTATTTCGTCAACTAAAATAATTTAAATACCTTCATTTTATTACAAAAATGCACCTCTTACTTTTAGGAATAAAATATGTCAACTTGTTAAAAGGACTTAAATGACGCAAAGATGACATAAAAATGACGTGACGTAGGAAACATTGCACAGGCATTGTGAAATTGCTTTCTTATTCTCTTATGTAATAGTTTTACATAGATAGACAAACATAGACACGTCTGGCATAAGCTGCGTGTACTAGGCCTAAAAATAAAGCGAAACAACAAATATCGCAAAACAGATTTGTTATGATTTGGACGAATATTAGTTTATCTGGTTTGGTAATAATATCGCTAGTAACTTTCTCACTGATCTTTATTTACTTCCTCTGTCATCCTCTTTTTTATTTTACCAATTCCAGCATTTTACCTAACCAGTGTTGCCTCAATCTCCCCTAGCTTAAAAAATATAAACTAATAAATTTAATTTTTTAATTGAGCGCTTAACTCTGGAATTTCTACGAAGAACCAAATCAAAAAGAAGAACCTGCAAAAGAGGCACAGAATTAACCTCAAACCTTTCATGACTAATTTCAGCAGGAGCCTAAGTTACCTTTAAATTTCCTTCCTTTTCCCCCGAGACTTTTCATCCCTACCAGAAACTAGCATTTCCGGCTCACTGATTTTAACCTCATTTACTACTTTGTGAAGTTGGTCTTCCTGACTTTTCCACAAATACCCAACTTTGTCCAACTTAACTTCATAATGTATTTTGCCTCATTTGAGTAATTACTACTAATTACGACTATTTCCCTAAATCCCTATTTTGCATACTGTAAATACGTTTTGGATTCATTGGACAAATAATACCGCAAAACAACGGCTGCAAAAGGAACTGAAATTATGTGAAAATCAGAAAAAAATGCATACTTCGAACAAGTGATGCGAAATGGGAGATATAGAATAATAAATTATAATTGTAAAGATAAAGGAAGATAAAGGAAATCTCATCATGGGTGAAGAAGATTAGCAAGTGGACAGGAATGACAATCATACATCTGTTAGCAGGGTTATGTGGGGCAATGTGATTGCCAAAGGAGAGGAACCAAGAGAAGAAAGTAGAACAGATAAAAGGAAGTGGCACTAGTTAAAACAGCAAGAACCATTTTACTTCACATAATTTAAAAAAATTAAATTAGAACTTAAGCACAAATCTGATTATCATGAGAAATGTTTACATCGATGGAATTTAACAAAAGTTTTGTAAACATAAAAATTATGAGCTATGAGTACATGATATTCATTCAATTTTTAAATACGCATAAAATTTAAATAAATTTAAATGATAACTGTTAGTATGACGCCGAATGGAGATACTATCTAATTAAATACTAATTTCCTATTAATTTACATTTTTTTCTAATTGGTACTAACTAAATATTTACACATGTTATCAAAAGCAAATGACAGTTAATCAAAATTTTAATGTAAATGAATTTTAATGAAAAGCAGTAAATTAATTTGTCGTATCATTCATATACCAATATTTTAATGGCTCATGAAAATATTTCTGTATTATTATTGACAAACAGGAATTAAAAACCCTTGTGTTCAAAATAGCAGCTTTTAGAAAATATCCGCCTTTGCATATGTAGGTGCCTACAAATTGAATAACTAAGGCTTCACTAAACTTTCATATATGCAAGAAAAGCCATGGCAGATTGTAAAAGTAAATTAAAACGTGCAAAGTGGAACAACAAAAAAGCTTGCTCCCAATTCTTATTCTTGCCAAAGCAATACAGATTGCTCTCACATTTATTCTTAGAACAAAAAGTTGTTAGAATTGACTAAAGATATAAACAGATTAGAAGGAATATCGCCAGATGTAGGGTATGACGGTTTTTCAAACGCGGTTTTCTAAACCGGTTTTAAAAATAAATTTGCCACATTCGAAAACCGGATTTTAAATTAAGAAAACCGGTTTAAAAGAATTCAAATTATTAATTAAAAATTAATTTTTAACTTATTTTATTTGTTATTCATTCTATGCAACGTGCAGCAGACACATGTTTTCAATGTTGTGAGTTGCGTTGGCCAGTGCTTGTGCGTTGTGCACTGCGCACATGGAAAATACGTACTTAACCGACTTATTTTATGTTGGTACATATGTGCAATCCGTCACGAGTCACGACAGGTTCGCTTAATCTTGTAAAGTGAAAACTGGAAACAAAAAAATAAAGTTATTATAGTTGGTAAAAATAACGTAAGTATTAAGTACGTTTCTAATTTCTATGTTTGTATTTTCTATTTTACATTTAAAAACTTTAATTTTATTATATAAATTTCTTCTCTCAAAAAGTAATGTAAAATAAAAAGTCCTGGCTTCTGCCTCTTGGGAACAGCCTAAATAAAACAAAGGCTGTTAAAATTATCCATATTTTCTTTCGCAACGTTTCGACATAAATTAAGTCTTTATCAGGCTTCGGAATTAAATTAAAAAGATGCGGGTTTTTTTAAAATTCCTAAAAAATGTGTAGATTTCTTTAAATTACACTAATATTAATAGTTAAAATAATAAAATTTTAAAATAAACTTAAATTATTTAATAACTTTAATTTAATTTCATTTTTAGATAAAAATGAATAAGTCGGAAGTTTGGGATCGTTTCAAAAACTTAGGGATAGACACGATAATCTGCAATCATTGCAGATTACAATAATATGTTGAGCTACAAAGTATCATCTACGAGCAATTTACATAATCATTTGAAAGCAGTTCATACAATTATTATCAGAAACGATCGGCGAAGAACTAACGCCTGGATCTTCCTTTTCTTCAAAAAAACTAAACGAATATTTTGAATTTTATAAAAGTGAAAAGGAGTAGTTTAGAAGAAGTCATATCAAAACTTGCAGCAATGGATGTATTTTCTATTAATAGCATTAGAAATAGCTCATTTATATGAGAGTCTCTTCAACAACAAGGATACTCATTACCAAGAAACAACTCTAGAGTAATGGATACAATGCCAAACGTGAAACTATTATTGAATTAGATACAATAAAAAAGAATAGAAAAAAATTCTCTATAACTTTAGACGAATGGACTAGCAAAAGAAGTCATAGATATTTGAACATTAATGTACACCATTTGGCAGAAGATTTCAATTTGGGATTAGTGCCAATAGCTGGTTCCTGTGATGTTCAGAGAACATTAGAATTGATGTCTGAGAGGCTACAAAATTTCAACTTGAATCTAGAAACTGACATAGTTGCAGCAAGTGATTCTGCAACAAGTGATGGTGCTGCTGTTATGAAAAAATGGCAAATTATTATCTATAATTAATCAACTATGCTATTCACACGCCATCCACTTGGAATCAGAAGATGAAGATGAAGAAGAATATAACGATTATGAAGATTTTCTTTATTACCGGTTTAAAAGAACCGAACCACATACTGATTTGTAACCGAAAACATACTGATCCTATTTTGTCTGACAATTACAAACAGTCAGTTTCACAAATTCTCCAGTAAGAAACACCATTCTTCAAAATTATATCAAACTAGAAAAAGGAAAGGTATTAAATTTAATTCTTGACTTGTAAAACAAGGTGGAATAGTATAGAGGACATTATTGGAAGATTTCTGGCAGTAAAAGAATGAGTTGTTTTAGCAATGAATTATATTCATTCTTTTTATATGTGGAATGAAGCTCAATATCCAAAACTTTTGGAACTTCATAAAGTCTTGGGACCGATTCGTCTAGCAGCTGAAGGCTTAGGGCGACGAGATGTGAAGGTATATTTGAATTTTTGTTAAATGAACTAAAAAAATTAAACACTGAAATAAGTTTGAAATAATTATATATGCTTTAGAAGAATGAATTCAAGAAAGGAGACAGGTAGAATTAGCAACTATTTTGCTGTATTTGCAAAATCCACAAAACATTTCCAGTTCAGCAAAGATATCTAGTGTACTTTCTTTAGCTTCAAAACCCGAAATTATTAAGTTATCTGGAAAAATATTGTCTAGAATATTTCCAAATTCTTATGTGGAAACCGATTCTGATGAAGAGCAAATCGAAGAAACTACTCATCAGAGTAATGCTTTTCTAAAGGAAGCCATGGAACAATCAATTCATAAGTTTCTTGAACACCTGGAAGAAAAACTGACAAATCCAAAGACTCTGAAAGCTGAATTCTCATTATTTGAGACAACGAATAAAAGAACCAAAAACTTAGATTTGTTATTTGATGCCCTGAAAACTATAAAACCAAACTCAGTAGCTACTGAACGAGTATTTTCTATTTCAGGCAATATTGTGTCCAAAATAAGAACAAAACTTAGCCACCGTTCAGTGGATATTTTATGTTTTTTAAAATCCTATTTTCTTAGGAAAAATTAAAATTAGTGAAATAATTATAAATATTATTTGAAATTTGAAATGTTTGTTTGAGTTTTCGTTATTTTGTGTAAGTAATGTGTAATCCTTAATTTTTTTTATATTTTAACCTTGATATTGATTTTGTTTTTTGTTATTTTATATAAATTAAATAAAACATTTTTCCCTACTCTACTTTTTTTGACAAAAATTAGAAAACCGGCTAAAACCGGTTTTTTGGAAATCGGGAATTCGAAAACCGGTTTTTCAAAAAGTAGGTTTTTGTATAAACTAGATGGAATTAAAGAGCGAAGAATTAAATTTCTACTATACTTTTCTCGAACTGTAACTTATAACTTTATTCATATTTTTCAAAGACACAAATAATTATACTAATCCCAATCATATTTATTGAGGCAAAAACAGATAATTTACGTACAGAGCTCGAATATAGAAAAGAAAGTGAGTTTACATAAAGTGTTTGTTATACAGATAGCTTTAACTTAGTGCCTGAGGATCATTTATAGTCCATATAAAAACTGTTCATTGATACTTTTTTTCGAAAAATGTCTGTCCTAAATGTCATCTCAAAATTACATTAATTCATATTTTCACTAATAGCTAAAAGGGTAAGCAAAATAATACCCACAGTCGTCTACATTTCGCGCAAGATGTAAAATTTTCAATATCTCAGAATTTTCGCATCGAGTTTCAGCCATTTATTAGTGCTAGGAAATCATTACTCTCTTGGACATGACCTTCTCAGCTTCCTCAATGGCACATTAACTGTTATAGTACAGAACTAGAATATTCTTGCAGGATGTCTCTGAGAAATTCCATCAGTTTTGTTAAATTTGCGTCACAAGTCACTAATTCTTTGCAAAATTCTTTGTTATGAAGTTTGTTATCGGCTAACTAATTCAATATAAATCAATTTAATAATAATTTTTAGTAGAATAGTTAAATAACTTTAGTTCGTTGAAAACGATCCTACCAAAATTTATATCATGCAAATAAAAAGAAAAGAAAACGGTCAGAAGAAGAAACAGCGCCCACATATTCATATAAAATAGATTCTTATAAAAAGCCATTACTGTCAAGCATCAGCGGTTTCTTCAAGAAAATTTATAACTTAGGTGTCGTTCTGTTTTTTATCTAGACGTTTTAATATTTTTATTTGTGATGTGCGAAGGGAGACGTTATTAATTGTTTTTACGACCACCAAGAATTAGGACAAAACATTTTTATTACTTCAACGGTTCTTTTAGCCAATTTAATAAGTTTTGATTCCACAATTTCTAGGAATTTTGCTAAGCAAAGCTTCTTGATTTCACGTTTCGGAGAATGTACAGTAATCCGTCACGATTTTTGCCTTTATGATTCTAACGGCATTAGCAGTTATCTCTTATTGGTTTTCGGTTCTACGTTTTCTGAAGATTTTAGCAAAAGGCTTTTTCGATTTGATGTTTCCCGAACTTTTGGTTACATAGAGCCACCAAGATCAGATACTATGCACAAGGAGTGTAGAACTACTAAAATATGAATATAAAAGACCTACAGAGTCTAATGTCGAGCAGACGTAATTTTGAAATTGGATCCTTGTTACTGCAGCGAGCATTTGTCGCGCATCTCGAGGTCACACTTTGAAATTCCCTTAAGCCTGGTTTGCTCAAAGTAGCGCAATAGTCAATATTAAGTTATTCAGTAATAAATCATCGTCAAAGATCTACAATCAAAATCTAAGTATCATGATGATTATTATATGGTATACGCTTAACTTCTGCAAAACCCTCTCGATTTTCTTTAACTGTATTTTTCTTGTCAATTTTTTGTATTCCTTACTCTACCCTTCATACCGTTTCTACAATGCGAATAAGAGGGAGCGCCGGCAAAAGAAGCTAGTAGAGAAGCGCCGATTGCACGAAACCAACGAGAAAGCTTATGAAACAACCCCGAAAAGTTCCAGCAACCTGCGGATGCCGCGTCTTGTGGTAGACCTACCCGAGCGAACTCCACCACCAAACCAACCAGAAGATTCATGCTCAACACTCGCATCGCTGATTCCTCGGGCAGCTTCAAGCGAGGTTACGTTACCAACAACTCCGGGAAAGGATTGCTCAATCCAGTTACTAGTGAATTTCACCACCGTCGCCTATTAAGGTGACATTGAGCCTATTAAACATACATCATCTACTCTTTTTACCCAAAAGTTGGACGATACCTTCATCATCTTGAAAAATGAACCGTCGATTCGAGAATTTCTCTTATCTAGAATGAATTCATCCGCAGGGGCGAAAAACAATTATAATAAATCAATTTATATCTAGTTTGCTATTCTTATACCTTTTAATTTTTATGGAAAATGGAATGGAATGGATCGACCTAACAAATAGCTGAATTATAATTAGCTTCAACAAGAAATGTCAGTCTATTAAAATCGCGAGTAGAGTCCCTATACATACAAATATATATCATTATATTACATTGTTATTGCGTATTCTTGTGTTGACCTATATATATATATATATATAGGTCAACACAAGAATACGTATATATAATGTTTTTGGCTTAATTCTTTACCATCCTTATTTTTAAATATTTGCTTTAATTTTTTCTTAGGTCTGTGGCCTGGATGATTAAATGAAACTATTATTATTTTTTTAACGTTTCAGGAATGATTATTCCCTTCATCGGAATATATTGTTCTAAAATTTTAATTATTACCGTCTATGAGATTTATTACCGAAATCCATAACTCTAGATCAAAAATTTATTGGTAATTTAAAATGTTATGGCCATTATGATATTGATCATACACACATTGATGGTAATCCTGGACCAAGAAAAGCTTGTAGTTTATGCCAAACTGCCGATTGGTCGTCTTTTAAACTGAAATTGTACATTTGAAAATAAAATCTAGGGATTTATTATATATCGTAAATATTATGCTTATGTAAAATAAATATTAATTACCTTAAATCATTGGTTTTATTTATAAGGATCCATATACTCAAGCATCGCAAAACGCGATGGTTGTATTCTCCAATACTGAATTCTCTATTTACTGTTATATTTCCTATCTATATTACCCCGTTTTGCATACACAACACTTATATATTCCGCATCACTCAAGACCCTCTACAACGTAGGGTGTCTCATTCTCATTACTTAGAACTATATATTGTCTTTCTGTATAACCCCGTATTGCATACGAGTCTCGTTACACGACACTTATATATAACTATTTTTATATCTATCAGTTAAAAATTAAACATTTATAATTGGTAATATATAACTGTCTTGATAACCGCACCATTTGACACAGCCCACACAACACATACCAACCTAATTGATTTCCATTGAAACGATGCTAATTCCTATCTGTCTTGATCGGCTCGACACTTATCCCTATGTGTTTTCTATCAGCGCTATCTGGTCCTGATCTGGTCGAAACTTGATAGGGACCTGATCCTGACCTGATCAGGAGCTGGTTTTTACCTGATCCTGACCTGGTCCTTTACACAATAGTTGATGGATATGAGCGTATTTTATTGGCATATTTAGCTTCAAGACAACCTCAAATAAATTTTCATTGAAAACACTCCTGATTTCCTATCAATTGTATCATATATCTCTTTGTGTTTGAATCTATTTGAATTACTATGTGAGCTATTCAATTTAATTGAATCTATTTCTATAACTGCATCACAGTATTTCCCATTATAATACTAAGTTCCTATCATTAAAATTGAATGGAAGATGGACATTGGACTAAGTGGATATGGTTGTGTTCCAAAATGTTATATGTATTGGGAACCGTCTATAGATTTCAATAATTAACTTGTGCAAGAAGCTATTACCTGCAATCGTTTCTCTTATTTGATGTAAAATCTTCATTGTTGTGATAACAGTGCTCTAGATCAGAGAGATAAATATTCTAAGTGAGACCATTGACTGATCTGTTAAACGATTGTTTTCAAAAACTCGCGCTAGCAACTGAGGAGCATTGTGTAGATGATCAATGGTGCCGTATTAGCGGTCGGCATAGTCGAAAACAATTTACTAGAGGCAAACCCAATCGTAGGGGATATAAATTTTGTACTGGAGCAACAGCTAAAGCATATATAATCCAGTTTGATCCATATAAAGGTGTCCATGCAGAATCCACATATAAACATAAAGGATAGGGTTAGGTCCTAGTGTTATAATGAAGTATAGCGATGTTTCAAATATATTAAACGAAAGTGTGCCATTTCATATTTATTTTGATAACTTTTTTACTACTTCGCCAATAGATGTTCTAACAAATCAAAACATAAAAGCTACTCGATACGGGAAAATAGACTATGCAAGTGTCTATTACCTTCATAAAACATATTGAAAAAGTCTGAAAGAGGAAGTACTCAATGTAAATTTGGTAATACAGATTTTGGTATGTAAATGGAACGAAAATAATGTTGTGTCAATTCCTTCTAATTGTTTATACATAAACAACGCTGTACCAATTCAGCATTAGCATCTCAAAAAGAAATACGAAAAAATTACGATCTGTTAATCTTATATAATAAGCAAATATAACAAAAACAATGGATGAGTGGATCGTGCTGACCAAAATATCAGTCTTTGCAGAACGTCAATCCGCGGAAGAATGTGGTATTTTCCTATAAGTTGTCATTGTTTGGATATGGCCGTTCACAACGCATGGCAAATTCATAAGATAAAGACGAAAAAATTAGATTTTCGCCACTTTTAGATTTTCGTAGAGCAATCGTAAATAATTTGTTAGAACCAAGCAAAACCCGGATTGCAAACCAAAACCGTCAAAGATCTGTAACAGCACATATGAGCTCCAGATATTACAGACTTGATCACTTTGTGATTTATCAAGAAACTCAAACTAGATGCAGTATGTCACAAGAAAATGCTTCAGATGTCAAAAATGCGTTATTGCCTGTCATCCCAAATATTGTTTGTTGGTATAGCATTCATAATAGATAGATATTTCATGCGTGTTAGGGTCATTCAGTGTAATAAATTAGATAATTTTGAAATTAATATAATGAATTGTATCTTTCAAGAAAATTGTTCTTCATTCGGGAATCGAACCCTGCTCTCCCAATCATTCGGTTGGGTGTTTAACCCACTACACTAACGAGGAATGATTTTCAAAGAACAAATGATTTTATATGTGTTCAACTCTCATATGATAAGTATACGAGAGATTTCAATTAAAACAATTAAATTGTAGTTAAGTAACTAAGCGTCAACACAAGGGTTTCCCATCATCAGATAGGTGTCAGTGCTAGTATTGTTTTGACAAGCTGAAAACAATTCTAGCAGTATACTAGAAAAACAATACTCGCAGTATACGAGAGTTTTCATTTTATAAACAATTAAATTGCAGCTAACTAACTAATCGTCTACACATGGATTTTGCGTTAGTAGATAGGTATTATTTCTAGTATTGTTTTGACAAGCTCAAAACAATAGTAGCAGTATACTATCAAAACAGTACTAGCAGCATACGAGAGTTTTAATTTTATAATCAATTAAATTGCAGTTAACTAACTAATCGTCAACACATGGGTTTCGCGTTAATAGATATGTGTCACTGTTAGTATTGTTTTGACAAGCTCAAAACAATACAGCAGTGTCACCTATCTGATGACGCGAAATCCATGTGTTGACGATTAGTTAGAAAACTGCACTTTAATTGTTTATAAAATGAAAACTTTCGTCTACTAACCATATGAGAGTCTAACACATATAAAATCATATGTTCTTTGAAAACCATTCCTCGTTAGTGTAGTGGGATAAACAACTGATCGGAAATTGGTAGTACCAGGTTCAATTCCCGGACGAGGAGAATCTTTTCTAATATACAATTGATTATATTTGTTTCATTTTTCATAATATCTTGTTTATTACAATTGACGCGTAGTTTACTTCATTGCTTATTTTCTTTGTAATTATATGTTTATTCTCTTTTACATAAAATGTATTTAAATATGTTCTGCATTATGTAAAAATAGTTCAAATTACTACTGTCCTTTTAAAAGGACACGCCATATTTTTAACAAAAAATTATTTTGTTTTATTTATCTTTTAACTATGTTACGATATCAAAATGAAGCAGAGTACTAAAAAAAATATTTTTTTAAAATTTTAACTCATGGTAATGTTTGTCTTAAGCATTCACAGCTAGTTGGAAACCATAATTATTATTAAAATATAAAAAGAAGTAAATTTTAAATTTTCCTGGAAGTCAGAAATCTTTAAAGTCTCGTTTTACATAGAAGAAATACTTCAGTTATTACACGAGTTTAGTTAAAACGGAAATGAACTAAATTCCATTGGAGGCAAACCGACTGTCAAGGACAGATGCTAGACTTCTCTACTGGAATGATAATTAAAGAACATTATTGTATGAATCAATATATAAGAGACAGTTTAACTAAAAACACTCTGAAATTAAAGTTAGAAATCAAACAGTTCAGTTCGAGACTTTACTCTCTCCCATTTATCATGACATCTGGTATCGACAAAAGAATGTAAGGCCTATTTTTATTAATTATTATATTGACATAAAAGTGCTAACGTCTGATTATTGCCATGTATAAATATAAACAAATTGAAGTCATCTATTATTTTGTAATAACTGAATTGTAACTTCATATAAATTTACTTACTACTCTTTAAATATGGAAGGGTTGATAAAAACCTGTTATTAAATTGCATTGCAAAAAAAGTTATATTGCTTCACTATACACCCTTTAATGAAATAAGTAAAACTATGTTTTGTCAAACAAATTAAATGTTTAATGAAATTTAACTACTTTAAATTAATCTTTCATTTATTTTTTATTCCCGTATGACTTCATATGTATGACTTCCTAAATTTAAATGCTTGTCTTTAGGCTACCATCAATTTAAACCCCCGCTCACAACCCCATTATACGAGGTACGACAATGTATAAATTATAGTAATAATTGAGGAAAAAAATTATTCAGAAACTAGAAAAGCCGAGCTACCAGATGCATACTTGAATTTCTTCCAAAACACACTCTTCAGTTTCTAATATAATTTGTTCTAATTTTTCACAATTGTTAGTAACCACTGCTTAGATATATCAAGAAAAAAATACCGAAAAGTGCGGATTTAATTTTATTATTATTATTTTCGTAATTAAATATTACCCCATTTGTATTGTACTTCTATAATATAGATGAAAAATTTCAGTTAATTCCAATTATAAGTAATAATCCATTAGCTTGTTTATGATAAATAAAAACATTGCAATCCTGCCCTATTGAAATCTAAATTATATACACTTCTACAATAATTGGTACCTAGAGTAATAAATAATTGACCATAATTTGCAACAATGTTTAGAGGAAAGTCGTCACAACTTTATGTAATTATCATTGTTAACTCTATAACAATACGTAATTTACGTTAAATATACGATGATGGATTAGGAATTATTCCATGAATATGTATTATTTTTAGTATCGCAGATTCCCTGTTTGTTTATAAGTAAACGAATATTAGCCTTTAATTTTCACTTGGACGTATATTTGAAATTTAAGAAATATTACATCACGTCACACATCTATTTCTAACTGCTATAGCATAGGAAAGTACCCAACAGTAATTCCAGGTTTCAAAGCCTTTCATCTGGGTGCAATTTATTAGGAATCACTGTCCGCCACTCTAAATAAGAACGAAACTATTATTTAAAAATATATAAAACATATTTGCATTAGTTCAGCTTATCTCTATGACATTGATCAGGTAAGCACAAAAAATTTCAATTGCTTTCTCTATTTGATATGAAAATATAAGGTTCTATCATGCGTAAAACTTGATAGCAATGTCTTTTATCAATAGGCAATATAATTTGGTTCCTTTAGCGTCATTGAATTTGAAGACAAAAAATTTGTGTCAAAAATGTACGCATTTAGTAACATTCAGTACATGCATAAATGTAAGTTATTCATAAAACTATATAGTAAACATGGTTTCTAGAGTTTATTGTGAACTTGTGTCGCAAATGCTTTTGTTAATAAGCATTTGTCTATGATAACTTTAGCATAGAGAGTTTGTGCGTTTATACGATGGCTGTTCTCTTACTTTTTAGTAACACGCCATTGCCTTATTTAAAAAAAAAATCGTGGGCGTGATCGCCACCCCATCTTTCATATACTGGAAGTCCTACGTTTTGTTACATCTTGCATAAAACAAAAGTTGAAGCTTTTAGTTTTGAACGTCACATTTTAAGTCCTCTATTAAATTCAATTAGCACAATCGTGTTTAGGGTAAACTAAACAACATTAGTCTAACCCATGTATCTTCTGCCTACCCGTGAATCCCCCGGTCCCCATAGTTGTCTACGGCCTACGGCCGCTCTTGACTCTATTTTCCCCGTATTTGCCTATGGCGCGTATAGCTGCGCTGTCCGGTTTGGCAGGGCCTACCATCTCTCTTGACTCCCTTTTCGGCTAATTTCTAAAAGAGCATTTGGCATGCCATTCTGGCGTGCTTAGCACGCCAACTGCCAAAGAGCATTCTGGTGTGCTTGGCATGCCAGACTGCCTTTGTCTTATGAATTTTTTTGACTTCATATTTTCCGTTTAGAATTTTTAAGTCACTCTTTATTCGTGTCCGCTTTGCGTAAAATTGAGGTACCTGGGTAAAATTGAGGTCCACTTCTTCCCCAGATTATGTTTTTTCAACTTTCATAGGAACCGAGATATTTAATGCAGTATAATAGTTGGTCTCAACTAAATCGATCGCACAATATACAAAACAAAAAACAACCTGTATATATCTTAGTTTGTATTTTTAGAAAAAAATATTTCAATTAAAATTGAACGAGCTTCTTGTGGCCTATGGAATAAAGTTTATTCAAGTGTCCAATCTTGTATATTTCCGTAAATATATCAAAAAGTTTGTAAAATTTTAACTGTAGCAACATCGCGTTCTATACCAAATGCGGGGATGGTATTACTTTCATTCGATGCATAATACAATATACTATATGCCAGCGAAATTTCAGTCTTCTAATTTTGAAACTGAATTTCTCAATAAAATAATCATTTCGAGTCCCTCAAAAAATTTTCATGTGTGCCCGCCACTGATACCAACATTTATTCAATTGGGAAAGCAGTTTATATGTCTCATACAACGTAAAATAATTGCTCCCGTAACTTTGCATATATGATCTATTACGTACATGTATATAAAATGATTGTTGAATGTCGGTTGCCATGGCGACAAGTTGCAAAACAAGGGGTCATATCTTTGAAATGATAAGAGTTGGACACACCATGTGTGATATCATTGTAAAGCAAATCACAAGGGCTACCAGACTTTAGGAAAATATACAGGGTATTACTAAAAAGTTTTGAAAAAAATTTTATTGCTCAAAATTGGTATATTCAGTTGTCCACACTGGCAGAATTGAGGCTCCCTGGACTTACATATGCTGACCAAATATTACCTTGCGTGATGCGAAAGTTCATGTTAATTCAAAAGTAATGTTTCACAAAAACTACATGTAGTTTTTTAGTAGATAATTAAAGAAATACTATTAATATAAATTTATATAACTATTAACAGTATTTAAAGAAACATGTAA
>WYDF02308715.1:0-15123 GCA_009867245.2 Adranes taylori | reverse complement strand
CGATGAGGTAAGCGCAATTTTTTTTAATGTTGTATGCTTGCTTAACTTGGCTTTATTGGCTTAGTATTTATAACTCATTAGTGCTTCTAAACGCGCTCTTTATTTTTGACTGACATTGTTTTGTTTTATTTTAATTATAATTTAAAATATTTAGGACGTCTTCTTTCGAGTTAAAAAAATCAAAAATAGAATTTAGCGAGCTCAAGTAATAAAAACGTTTGATGTACGTTCTTCTGAGTGATTGATGCTGAGAAAAATAGATTCACACTGAGAAAAGGTGTGGTATGGATTCTGGCGATGTGTGACGTCTGAGGAAAAATCAGGAACGCATCAACGTTAGTCACTGTTGCCGAAAGTGTCCAAAACATAAATAAGTGATGTTACTGGTGGCGCTTACTTAGCGGCCAAACAAATTGAGGAGTGCGAAATATACTCACTCTACGAGAATATGTTCGTTGCTTATTAGGATATTATTACTGATAGAACTGTGCGAAAATTGTTCACTCATGATCTAACAGAAACAAGGCCCAAAATGCGTCTATCTGAAACTGGCCTGGGTATGGCTTTTTATATAAAATTAGAGAATTTTGGAGTCTGGCTTCGTCTGGACGTTGTCGGAGATAACTAGGCAGGGCTTGGACGAAATTTCTGCTAAAATATTTAGGGAAGGGAGAATATTCCTCGAATACGAAGTGTCCTTTCATCCGTTACGAATATTAAGAAACTATATCGCATAATAACCCTGTTCGTCCAATGAGAGTTGAATAGCGGCATTAGAGTTTTGATTACTGAGGGGAGATTGGCCTTAGCAGAATTGGATAGGTCGGAAGTCACTCGTCTCTGTCGATTTGTGAAGTTTGGAAGCCATATTCGTGGCTTCTCACAATTCTTCATATCGAAGTATACATTATATGTGAGTATACTTTTTACTCACATAACTGTGAGTAAAAAGTTATGTTATAAAAATGGGGTTGGGGTTTATTGGTTTGTTGACGCTCGTTGGGTAAGATTAGTGATTTGGATTTTCTAATAAGGCGCTAGATCGTATGAAATTTTACAGGCGACACTCCTAGAACTGCATCGGCCCTGCTGCAGGTCGTGCGGCGGAGACTGGTCAGTTTGTCAGCTTCTGCCGCATGACAATGTATTAAAAACCTGCGTTTCGAGCTCACGAGGGATTTGATTTGTGACCGCCATCTTGATACAAATCCTGCGTGCATGTGAGATTTGGATGTCGACGCTAGCGACGGTATAAGGCAGTTACTCATCGCCTCCTGATTCCTGTGTAGTCGTAATATCTGTGGGGTTGATTTTTGACCATTGTCGTCGAAGTTGCTGCATAGGTGTATTTTTTGTAACCTAATATTTCGTCTCCCACTCATCATATAATTTTGGCGCTTCACGCAATTTGCTATTATTGATTTTCTGGGTTTGAAATTGTATTTTTATACCTTACTTTTTATATGAGTTGATAATTTGTATATTATTATTTACCTAACTACCGTTGGCAGGCATTAATTAAAGTTAGGGAAGGTAGAGAAAATTTTTGTTTGAATTTAGTATTATGGTTGGGATTTTTTAGTATTGGAGGGTAGTATATAGGGGGTATCAGTAAGTAGAGTCAATTTAGTAATGATAGTACCATTAGTTTGCCTGTAAGCTTGGAATATACAGAGAGAATCATTTGTGTTTTGCGTGAGCCAATAGAAGCTTCTACAGGTACTTGTGTTGTTTATTTGTGACCATCGTTTTTTTGTTGAACTCTGCATATGTCAATTAACCTGTGATATTTTAGCCTATTTTATTCAAAATAATTTTGTCATGTCTGAGGTATGTAAGAAAGTTGGGCAAGCCTGGAGCTAAGTGAATAATGTTCTTACGCATTGTAAAAATCATTTTTAGTAGATTGTAATTTGGGCTTATTTCATTGCTTAACATATTTGATTATCGCATATGTTTAAAATTTAATCAACATAAATTGTTGCTTATTTCAATGCTTAAACATATTGAAGTATCGCATTTATTTAAAGTCAAATAACATAAATGCAAATTGTTCATTACCGCACATGCGTTGCCTACTTTGAGAGGATTAGTGCTGTTGCATTGTGGATACCTTATTGAATCTTTTTTAAATTGCATACATTTAATGGTATTTGTTTAATATACTATATATATATATATATATATATATATATAATGCGAAGTGACGGCAAGTGCCGATTGTTAATGTTGTATAAATAAAGGGTGTTTAATGTTATATTGTTACTTGTGAATTTTATTTGGCGGCACGTGGCTCCCCAATTTATCTGAGATTTAGATACAAGTCTATGGCGCCCATTATACATGAGCGGACGGCTCATTCCATCGTTCCGTCGGCGGTCAAGCTAGAGCCGATCAGCTTGAAGCCTACGAAACCCCGACCCAGCCACGGCACGACAACTTTCAGTGGTACATTGGGTATTCCCTCAGGATTACAAAAAAACATTGTAATCTAATTTTTTATTTTCAAGGTTTATACCAAACGATGGAAATTAAATTTCTTCGAGTTACATTAATATATTTTACTGGTTGACAAAAAAAGTCATTTTATTACATAACATGTTCCATTTATGTAATAAAATAGTGATAAAATATTGCGCGTAGACACGATACCAAGACTGATTTCTAATAAGAAAATGTTTTCTTAAAATTGAGAAAACAGCTGCGTATGAACTAAATAGAGTTTGTAGATAGTCGTAAAGCACACAATGTATTACAAATTTTCCAAGTTTTATTTTAGTTGTGAGGAAACGCATAACGAGTAATAAACATTTATGATCGTTTGCTTATTCGTCCATCAAATTAGATCCTCTAGTTAAGGATCGCTAAATACGTGTTAGTGTTAGTATATTTAGCGACTTTTAACGTATGTTTATAAATAAATGAAATGTCAATTAAATTTAATCTACAAAATTATGTCAGTTAAGCTTTAAGTTAACGCAAGTTGAATTTTTAATCCCGAAAGCAGTACATAGAACGAGACAGATGGGGGGATGGGCAAAAGGTTTCCATGTTTAATCTAGATTTATCACTGCTTCAGAAATCATTGATAATTCAACTGTCTTCTCAATTTTCTCCCAATTTATACTATATTTTGATAATATCCATCCAAAAATGTGTTGATCTTAGAAGTAATCAGTCCATTTTTTTACAT
Source organism: Adranes taylori (assembly GCA_009867245.2). Lineage (NCBI taxonomy): Eukaryota > Metazoa > Arthropoda > Insecta > Coleoptera > Staphylinidae > Adranes > Adranes taylori. The sequence goes on along the minus strand of WYDF02308715.1, from coordinate 11,930 downwards.
AATCGAAGCAATTTTTATAAAAACCTTTCATTTCTTTAATATATTTCGCCTTCCAGCTTCCAGTGTCTGACTCTTCAATTGTATAGAGTTTCTGCGTTATCGTTAATGGAACAAATTCACGTCTATTTGCTATAACAAATTTAAGATATTGAATATTTCACATTTCGTTTTCCACAATGGCATTATTGAATAGAGTTAATTATGAAATTAATATTTCTTATTACTTCTGTCTTGCAAAATGTTTACGCCGTCCGGGACTCGAACCCGCACCTATCGATTGCCGCTCGATTGCTCTTATAATAGAGCTAATGGGCACTTATTCAAAGACACAAATAGTTTTTAATATGTATTTGTTTTCTGTATCTACTAAGAGAAGCAACTTATATATCAGGATTTGTTTTGGCCACCTGTTTGCTACTGTCGATCAATTCATTCGTCATCGCATAAATGGGGCCTCCTGGATGTTTTTATTAGTTTCTTTTCAGCTTTGCTGTCGGTCGCATGTTTAATGGAATATTTGATGTTCCGTGGTTGAACCTACACGCTGACATTATTTAATAGAGTAAATTATGAAATTAATATTTCTTATTACATGAGTCTCGAAAAAATGTTCTAATGAATTCGGTTTCGATTAATTATCTACGAATGATAATTCCATTTTTGTTCCTTCTTTATAATTTATTCTTCTAGATTGCTTAATTTCAAAAAGTTCAAATCAATTAAAGAATAGATACAAGAAATTGATGTGCATTCGAGTCTTGATGAAATTAAAATACTAGCAGTTCAAAATTTGTGACAAGTATTGCACATATTCGAATATGATCCCTACGTTCGAAAGAAATATTTCTTAACAACAAAACGGATCGACTATCTTAGCCTTAGAATGTGATCCTGGTGACATCAAAAGGGAACAAGAAAGAAATTGGGCAACAATACATGTCCAATATAGACGCAAAAATTATAAATTGAATCAATTAAAACTAATGATCATGAAAGCCTTAAATAACCGAAACATATTATTTAGAACATAAAGCAAACTACCAAATTATGTAAATAAAATGTTGTAACTTCATCACATAATAATTATAAAACCTAACCCAAATATATTTATGTTAGCACGTATAAATGTGAACATGTACAAAATAAATCAAGTTAAATGGTGTGTTTATCTGAAATGCTAATTTTAATAGCTAAATTATTTGTAATGAAGACAATTAAACATGTATAACAAATTCACTGTAATTAAGTGAGGTAACAGACTTATATTTAAGAAAGCGCATTAAGTCATGTAACATAAACTATTTTTCATTCCTTGTCTACAACGCCTGAAACAGTGAAAATAGGAATATGTAGGAATATGTAAGAATATTGTGATCAGTGGTTCCCAACTTGTGCTCCACGGAGTCCTTAGTGCTCCGCATACACTTCTCAAGGGTTCCGCAGCCGTTCCAGGAAACACATGAAATAAAAATTAGTATCAAAATAAGACAACAAGACATTACATTTTGAACGAGAAAACTTGCCGATTTGAATGCTGTCCGAGTGATTTCTTGGAAGTAAAATTAAGAGCGTTATAGCTTTAGAGTCATAATACACCGTTGAAAAGTGCGAGATGCGTTGTTTGCATACACTGCGAATAGACGACAACCACGCGTGTGGTGTCATGGAAGCAATGACTTCGCTTATTAGCGGTAGTATACGTATATATAAGGACGAAAGTCATAGACGTATGAGATGGCGGCGGTGTAGCGAACGCGCCTGTATTTCGGGAAAAAAAACCTCAACTTATATTCGGGTTAATACTGAATTTGTTGCATTTTATAAAAATCTGTTTATGTGTAAATTTGCAAGTGTGAGCTGTGAAAGAGACAAGTGAATAGAGAAATTTATAGTACAAAACATAAAGTGTGTATTAATTTAAATATTATTTTCTTTGTTTGTTTCATGATTTTTTAAAATTTCTTCTAAAATCATTAAATTTAGTAGAACTTTTCGGATCTTATCTTTTCAATTAAAAAAAGGTGTATTTTATACATTTTATTTTGTCATAAAAATGTTATTTGTTTTACTTCGTATTCTGGATTATTAAAGGGATTAGGGTCATCTTGTCAAAAATGTAATAACATTAAAAATGTCAAGTGCAACAAATGTCTTGAGATCAAAAATGTCAATAAGTTAAAAATGCAAATAATAAAAATGTCCAAAATAGCAGGTGCCCAAAATTCGAAAAAAATAATCTTTAAAGTGCAAAAAATCAAAGTTTCTTGTTAAATTTTAGAGACCTGCTATTTTAGATATTATGATATTTTTATTACTGTACGTTTTTCACATCATGACATTTTGAATTATGGATATGAAAGATAAAGTTGGTTATTCTCATATTTCTGCATGATGTTCTTTTAGACATGGATCTCTGGCTTCAAACAGGTACTATGAAGAAAATAAGTTTACACTTGAAAAAGAAGATAAAGTAGCAGCTTAATCCATTACTTCGCAAGATGAGCCGAGCCAATGACAACAAAAAATGATAACCAAACAATGCATTCCAGCGTTTGTTTGTCAGAAGAGCTTTCCGCAAAAGAAACTTTGTCTGAATTTGCGGTGCCACTTCAATCATTGTTTGCAAAACGCGACGGAAGTAAAGCAGTGGGGGAAAGACCTTCCAACAAAAAACGAAGAAAGTTACTTGAATATGGGATTCACAGGAACAAATGATGGTCGGCCTCTCTGTATGACTTCCGGAAATGTATTGACCAGTAGTTCCATGTTTCCTGCTAAACTGTGGCGTCATTTCGAGGGAAATCATCTGGAGATAAAGGATAAGACGTGTGATTTTTTCAAGAGAAAGTGCAACAAAATTTTGGCTTCACAGAAAACAATATATAAGAAAAAATGTTAACACGTTTTAAAACGAATAATGAAACCAAAGTAATTGAAGCTTCCTACCGGATAAGTTACCGTGTACTCGAGCTGGTGAAGCACATAGCTTTGCAGAGACTCTTATTAAACATTGTGTAATCGATATTGTCAAGTGTTTGTTTGATGAAGAAGCTGATTAGTTAGTATCCAAAATTTCTTTGTTAAATAACACTATTGCTAGGCGAATCAACGATATAGCCAATTGTGTGACTGAGACACTTTTCAGTCGCATCAGGTGTACAAAATTCGCATTACAAATGGATGAATCGACTGACGTCGACGGCTTGGCGATTTTAATGGTATTTGTTCGTTATGTTTACTTACAAAGCTATTAGGAGGATCTTCTTCTATACTGACCTCTACCAACCAACTCAAGAGGGTGTGGAATATTTAATCTTTAGGATAAATTCTTCTCATTGAATGAAATACCGTGGGAAAACTGTGCAGATATGTGTACAAAATAAAACAAACTGCTCCTTATGTATAACACAACCCATCTAAAAACTAACATTACAATTCCACACTTATCAAAGAAACAATTATATTACCGTAAACTATTCCTTATCCTATCCTCTCTTATGCACCCCTATCCTTCCCCTTCCATCACCCCCACACTTTACCTTCTTATACACCTGCACACAAATTGAACGAAGAAGGGATAAAAAACGACTATCAAGAATCCCTACTTTTTTCGTCCTATTCCCTTCCAATTTTTTTTTCATTATGGCCCTATACTTCCCTTTCTCACCCATACACATCCTCCAGTTTGCGGCCACCTGTCATTGATCCTTATTCCATTCCCAAACACCAGCTCACCCAATGTTCCCTTGTTTCATCCTCCATTCCACAAGCTCTACACTTTCTATATTCTTCATTCATCCAATACTTGTTTCCCCTTTCTCAATATCACATCTGAATCTTGCAATCATTCTTTTTTCATCCATCCCCTTTTCCGATCTTAAATATTCAGGCATTCTACCTTTCACCATTAAAAATTCATATCTCTTGTTGTACCTTCCCCTTCTTATTCTCTCATACCTCGCTTGCAATTTAATATCCCTTATATCGAATTTCACTACTTTCTGTTCCACCTGAATTTCACTACTTATCCCCCGATACACACTTATTCCCTCATACAATTCACACATAGACCATCCGCACCTCTCATATAACCTCCTTATTTCTCCCACCGATTCGTTCTCTTCTTCCTTCTTACATCTCATAGCTTCCATATATACGTTCTTAATCAATCTATCGCTTACGCCCCCCATGATTTTCCTTTAATACCTTACCATCTTCTTCACTCCATACACCCAACATTTTATTTCAGTCAATTCTTATCTCACTATCTCACACGGCTTCGACTTTTCTACTCCTAGCACTTTCTTCATGTATCTCATTATCCTCCTTTCCAGTTCCTTTCTCACACTCCAGCACCATACAGCGTTATACTCCTTACACATACTTTCAATATCATCAGGCTCGTTAACATCGAATCAACAAACTTCCCCTTCCAAACATACCCCATCCTTTCCGCCGCTACCTGAACTTTTCTTACTTACATTCTTACATGCTCATTTGGAGACCCATTCCGACTTACCATGTACTCTAGATACTCCATTTCTTTTACTACCCCGATTTCACTTCCATTCATACAGATTTAATCTCTTTTGCTATCTCCCCCCCCCCTGTCCCCCTCTCTATTCTTGCATACCATTACTTTCGTCTTGTTCACGTTTATTTCCAATCCTCTTTTACCCATATACTTGCTCACTCTATCAATTACTATCTGCATCTCTTTCTTACTACTTGCCAAACACACCACATCACCTGCACATCCAAGCGACCAAAGCCTTTTCCCTCCTAATAGTACCACACCAGCCTGTTCTATCCGCAAAACCTCTTCTAGATCCTTAGATATATATTAAATAAGCTTGCGCTCAAAGGACATCCTTGTTTATTCCCGTTTTTACCCTAAATTCAGATACACTCGTACCCACTCTCATCCTCGCCATCGTGCCCTCATACAGTCCTCTCACCCCAATACACATCCTTTCTGAAATCCCCACCTCTCTCATTTTTTTCCATAGTTGACTTATAATTCGGTCCAACGCCGCCTTCAAATCCATAAATGTTATGTATAACTTTCTCCCTCTTGTCATCTCCTGGTTCATAATATAGTTAACCATAACTATATTATCCGCGGTTCCTCTTCTTTTTACAAACCTAGACTGCGTACTTGACAAAATTCTTTTTTCTTTTAAGTCTTCTTCCAATTGTGCATTGAACACCGTCGCATATATCTTGTACAATCAATTCATCACAGTTACTACCCTATAGTTATTCACATTCATCCTATCCCTTTTCTTATTCACTGGTGTAACTTCCCCCCTTCTCGATTCCTCAGGTACTACCTCTTCACCCATCCACTTTGAATATTATAATTAAACTTTTGATTAAATTTTTTTCTCGCTAATTGATTATATGTTGTGATTGTGCTGGAACTCTAGAAACATTTACTTTGTTGAAATTTATTATTGAATTATTGCTGCTAAGAATTTGTATTTATTCCAATAAAGGTTATTTAAATAGCTAATGAATTAAGGCGGAATCGCATAAGGCTGCTCTGTACTATGTCAGTTTTATAAGTCTGTAGAAGAGAATGGATCACGACACTACAGCCTCCCAGCTACCACCAGCGAAGCACCGAAAGTAAGTTGGCTCGTTTACTGAGTTTAGCTACAGTGGAATCGAAATTGGCGTTTGAGTTAAAAGTTCTGGTCAGAATTATGCCCGGATACGATTCTTAGTCTCGTAGTAGAACAACTCTACCCCATAAACCACTTGCCCAGGACAGATTCTTCTCTATCGATTCTTCCAGGATAGATTTGTTTCGATTATAGTGTGGGTGTTGAATTAGTATTGTCTAAGTTTTGGAGGGGTTATGTGTAAAGTTTGGATATTAAAGTTTCGTTACTTGTTTTGGGGGCCACAGATCTCAAACGTAGTGTCATCATCATACATGCCACTATGACGTCAATAATTTGTGATTAAAGCCATGTCGTAACAATAAGTAATGTAATGTAAACTCCTGAGGCGAGTATTAAACCGGTTTGCAAAATGACTGCTTTGGAAAGAACTTCATCTATTTTCATGCGAGTGTTGTACTTGGATAAGTATGATTTATTGAGCTCGTGAGCTATTGAGTTCATGGAACTTCCAAATCACTCTAGCATGCTAAATCGATTAAAAATTCTAGGAAATGTCTTGTTCGGTATTTGTCTAGCCGATTTCTGACCGGTCGATAGGACAAAACGTAGGTGAAATGTTTATGGGCTTAGGGATCATAATTGTACATAATTTTTACAAGGGACTTAACGGGAGCCAATTGTAGTAAATGGAAATTTGTAATTGGATGGATTAGATATATTTTTTATTCCGCGTATCTTTGGGATATTTGCATAAAGGGTTGACTTTGAATTTTTGTAATTGATACTGTATCGTTTGTGTGTTATTTATCTAAAGAGAAAAAAATAATTGTGATCCAATTACTGATACATGATCAACTCCTGGTTTAACGTTCAGTTGTACAAAGGTATGTGTATTGCCTGATGTGAATCTGAATTCATGTTGACAATCCACTGTAGTGTTTGGAATGAAAGTAAACAATATTTGGCAATGCTCCTAAATCACTTAATATTTCGTATTTTCACGCTATCTAATCAGTCTAATGTACCCGTGATCAAAGATCTTCCTATTTGTAACAGATGATTATCTTATTTCTAACGAACAATTAGAAGTGAATTAACTTGTTGAAATGTTTCTTTATTTTATTGCATTTACTCTCGTTTAAATGTCCAAGAAATCTATATATTAACACGAATATCTAATATTAAGGTCAGCATATTTAAACAAAACATGAAAATAAAAAACTACTGATAATTCTAGAAAATATTACTCACACAAAAACATGCCATCAATTTTCAATTAAAATTATTTAAATTACTAATAATAATAGTTATTGATTTAAAAAATATACTACAAGCGCTATGGATTCAAAGTTTGTATAATAGTCCAAAAGTTGTTAGTTCTCGTGATTAAAGCAAATTTAGTAAAATATAAAATATATACGACATTTCATGTAAAACACTATTACGTCGTATATTTATAAGTTAGGTAAATGTTAGCAAGTTTTAAATTGCTGGAATTCTTAAATAAAATCCATAAGATTTAACTGTAGAATTAATATTTTCTTTTTTTTATTATGCATAAGTAATTATTATGCGACACTTTCTTTCATATAATGAAATTAGTTCAAAATTTAGTAGAGAACACATGGAATATAAATTTATATGGAATATAAAGTTAGATATATTTCCGAATGTTTTTTAATTGATTTCTAAGTATATCATTTTAAAAAAGTCGGGTTTTTGATATAACTTAAGGATTTTTGGTTAATTAAAATTAAAAAAATATATTAAAGCAAAATATAATGAATCTCTGTATACTTGTATTAAAATAACTGTTTGTTGTAAAATTTTATTTAAAAAATCTGTTTTAAATATTGGCACGAGATGAAAGAATGCATATGGTAGCTTCTTCTGAAGAAAGTATAAAAATTGGCAAAATTGCGAAAATCAACATAAATTAGCGTGAACATTTTAATAACATTTTACAATAATTGGTGAAAGTCTAAGAGTTTGGAGCTGACACTAAATAATGAAACACAGTATTTCAATGCCCCAAACGTTTAATACAATTATTTTTTGTTATGAAATATATTTCAATAAGACCAGCCCTATTTGTCAAGTTGAAGAATTTAAAAAGTTAAGTTTAACCTTAAAAATTATATCTAATTTTTTATAAACCTTCATACCTGACTTCAAAGTATTACATATTCAACATCTTTTGACCTTTAGAAAAATCATTTTTATGTTAATTATAATGAAGAAAGACCCAAACAATATGTTTCTAAATTTAGGAATTAGTATATAAAAAAATTATACCGAAATGAAAAATATTTTCATATTCAATACTGTTTCAAGTTTATGTACGGCATCATTATATTTTTTATAAATACTAAACAATTATTAAAGACTTTAAATTAAAAACAAAACCGTAACTAATAAATTGAACTGAAATGACATGTATGACAATATGAAAGTTATTTTAGTACCGAGAAGTTAGTTCCGTTTTAAATACAGGTTTGAATTGATGTAAGACAAGTTGGAGTTAACAACATTCTGGAATTGCTGTGGCTTGACTAAAATTATAAATACTTAACAATGTAATTCGTAATATAATCTTAAATCTATATATTAATATATCAAATTTAATCAATAATAAATCAACAAATTTTATTTTGTCTAATTTCAAAATTTACTTATTAAGTTCTTAATTTTTCAAATTGGACATACTTAAAACTGAAGTGATCATAATTTGTGTGAATATTTATAATATTATTATTCATTTGATTAAATTCACGAATATTGTATCGATAAGAATTAGTTGATGTATTAAATTCTCAAAACTCTACTGTTTAGATTTTAAATAGTTTAATTCTTAAAGGGAATCAAGATTCTACTTTATAGATTCTAAATAGTTTACTTCTTAGAGGGAATTAAGTTTGAAAGTTTTGAAATCGGTAAATCAAACGACAAAAATTACTTGATGTATTAAATACTCAAGTTTCTACTGTATAGATTCTAAATACTTTAATTCTTAAAGGGAATTATGTTTGAAACAATAAATCAAACGATAAAATTACTTGATGTATTAAATTCTCAAATTGTACTTTATAGGTTCTAAATAGTTTAATTCCTAAAGGGAATTAAGCTCGAAAGCTTTGAAATCAGTAAATCAAACGATAAATAATACTTTATGTATTAAATAATCTACTGTATACATTCTAAATAGTTTAATTCTTAAAGGGAATTATGTTTAAAAAGTTTGAAATCAGTAAATCAAATGATAAGAATTACTTAATGTATTCAATTTTGAAGATTCTACTGTATAGATTCTAAATAGTTTAACTCTTAAAGGGAATTATGTTTGAAAGCTTTAAAATCAGTAAATAAAACGATAAAAATTACATAATGTATTAAATTTGCAAGATTCTACTGTATAGATTCTAAATAGTTTAATTCTTAAAGGGAATTATGTTCAAAAAGTTTGAAATCAGTAAATCAAATGATAAGAATTACTTAATGTATTCAATTTTCAAGATTCTACTGTATAGATTCTAAATAGTTTAAGACTTAAAGGGAATTATGTTTGAAAGCTTTAAAATCAGTAAATAAAACGATAAAAATTACATAATGTATTAAATTTGCAAGATTCTACTGTATAGATTCTAAATAGTTTAATTCTTAAAGGGAATTATGTTTAAAAAGTTTGATATAAATAAATCAGACGATAAAAAATATTTGATATAGTAAATTCTTAAGATTCTGCTGTATAAATTCTAATTAGTTCAATTCTTAAAGGGAATTATGCTTGAAAATTATGAAATCAGTAAATCAAACGATAAAAATTACTTGATGTATTAAATTCTGAAGATTCTACTGTATAGATTCTAAATAGTTTAAGTCTTAAAGGGAATTATGCTTGAAAAGTTTGAAATCAGTAAATCAAAGACAAAAATTACTTTATTTAGTAAATGCTCAAGATTTTACTCTATAAATTCTACATAGTTTATTTCTTAAACGGAATTATGTTTGAAAGCTTAGAAATCAGGAAATCAATAATAAATAAACAATAAAAATTACTAGATGTATTAAATTTTCAAGATTCTACTATATAGATTCTAAGTAGTTTAACTCTTAAAGGGAATTATGCTTGAAACCTTCCAAATGAGTAAACCAAACGACAAATATTACTTGACGTAGTAAATTCTCAAGATTCTACTGTATAGATTCTAAATAGTTTATTTCTCAAAGACAATTTTGCTTGAAACCTTTGAAATTAGTAAACCAAACGACAAAAATTACTTGACGTAGTAAATTCTCAAGATTCTGCTGTGCAGATTCTAAATAGGTTAATACTTAAAGGGAATTATGTTTGAAAAGTTTGATATCAGTAAATCAAACGATAGAAATTACTTGATGTAGAAAATTCTCAAGATTCTGCTATATGCATTCTAAATAGTTTAATTCTTAAAGGGAATAATATTTGAAAGCGGTGAAATTACTAAATCAAACGATAAAAATTACTTAATGTATTAAATTGTCAAGATTCTAATGTATAGATTCTAAATAGTTTAATTCCTAAAACTCTAGAAATCAGTAAATCAACCAAGCCTAGCTAAGATTTTATCTAATTAGCTTTCAGTTTTAGTTATTCTCTCCTAAAATTTATTCTAGAAGACTTAAATTCACTTCCACTGGAAATATACGAAAAAAGATTCTATAAATAGAACTAAGATACCTCGCTAGGTGGTCAGCCAAGAATTGTTGGGGAGAGGAGAGGGATATTTTTCCATTAGTTTACAAAGTACAAACAACTAGTACAGAACTTAAGAAAATCACTTAAAATAATCGCGATCGAAATGTCTGATGTAATCAGTTAAATTGAATATTTGTTATATTTTATTTTGACTAAAGAAGCTGAATATTTTCAGTACATTTATTTTATTGTGGTCAATAACAATTATTCAATGTAATTAACTTTCATTTTTTATAACAAATTAACAAATTAACTTTGATTTTTAAATGTTAGTAAAATGTTGTCATGTTTATGTTTTAATTGGAAATAAGATATTTTATTATCGCACTATAGTTAGCGAACCGATTCAGATTTGATTATATTTTTTGTTCCTAATAACATTTATTATGTTATTGGGTACTTTTATATTGATTTCCGAATTCGTGGGAAATTACATGTATCCGAATTAGTATTTTTGCTAACAGAACAAACTTAAATCGATATTTATTTTATTTAATTACTAACTTTATTAATCCTTTGTAATTTACGTAGTATGCCATAACAAATCGTTTGTTGAAAATAGATTATTAAAACTTAACGGTGGTTTGATTTTGTTTGTTGTTACTTCTATTAATGCTTATTCAGATCGTGGATCGTATTTCCTTATTTAGAATTGTATGTCAACAATTAAATATTTAATATCTGAATGGATCAAATGTATGAATTGATTGATTCCCCAAATAAATAATAAACTATTTTATTTAGTTACGCCCAGTTTAATTAGTAAATATTAGCTCTATTCTTTATTTTGAATCCTGTAGGTGTGTTTTTACAAGGAAAAGTAATAAAAATAGATCTATGTTACAAATATACAGTAACGTATGCAGAAATAATTTTCTGGAGGAGAGGGGGTTCTAGAAAAATTTGTTTGAAAAACATATCTCAACACTGACTAAAAACCTATTGACAAGTATAACTACGACTTGGCTCACATTTCGGGTGGGTTTAAACATCCCAAAACCACCACTGCGTTTGCGCCTGAAAATATGCTTCAATTATTCAATATGTAAACACTTAGAAAACATTTATATTCACAGATTTAGTCAAATGAAACATAATATAAATATTCAAACAAATTATGATTTAACTTCATATTTAATTATGTTCAATTTGAAAAATGAGGAACCTAATAAGTGACAGGAATCAGACAAACTAAAATATGTTAATTTATTTTTGATTAAATTTGATATATTAATATCTACACTTGAGATTATTTTATGAATTACATTGTTAAGTATTGATAATGTTAATCAAAGCATATGAATTCCAAAATGTTGTCATTTCAACTTGGCTTACATCAATTCAAACCTGGGGTTTATATCCTAACTAACTTCACGTTACTAAAATAACTTTCTTAATTGTCATACATGTCATTCCAAAATCAAAACTTGTTGTTGTTGAAGAAGAAGACGAAGAAGAAGAAGAAGTCATACATGTCACTTCGGTGAATTCCCACCTTTCCCAACTTATTGGTTTTAAACATTTTAAAATCTTTAATAGTCTTTATTTTATATATATATATATATATA
>WYDF02308693.1:0-15125 GCA_009867245.2 Adranes taylori | reverse complement strand
TCTGCCTGTCCTAACTTATGGAGCTGAGACTTTGACATTAACAAAAAAGGCTGTACAGAAAATCAAAATGGCACAGCATGCAATGGAAAGGTCAATTCTGGGACTGACCCTCAGAGATCACATCACTAACGCTGAGCTACGTAGAAGAACCAGAGTGATTGACACAGTAGAAAGAATAGCAATCCTAAAGTGGAATTTGGCGGGACATATTGCGAGAATGCGGGACAACAGATGGACCAAGAGGATCATAGAGTGGAGGCCTAGATAGGACGCATACAGAAGCAGAGGACGACCACCAACTAGATGGTCCGATGATATGAAATGTATCCACACAAATTGGATACAGGAGGCACAGAATAGGAAAATGTGGAAGCAATCAAGGGAGGCTTAAGTCCAGCAGTGGACGAATATGGGCTGATTGATGATGATGATATTTTTTAATTATTTTTGTATCAGATCTGTACATTCATTAGAAAAATATAATTTTCTAAAATTTGCCAAAATTTCGATATGTTTCACAATTTCTAAATACTAATGTTCTTTAGTGCACTATATTCACAATTATGTTTCCTTTTTAATTACACCACTATCGTTAAATTGTATTTCACGAAAGGTAATGTCCTAGTCGGTAATAAGACTAATTCAGTATTTTCGTAAATCGGGAATAAACACTAATAACAAAATAATTAACAAAATTAAGTAGATTTGTGTTTGTCGACATAAATTTCTACCTGTACATTCCAAGTTCTTTTGACTTTGTACTTAATTGGACAACAGGATGTAAAGTCCAAATCAATACATACAAAACAAAACAATAAGTCCATCACCCTGTGTGTTTACTCTAAGCGCTCAAATCTTATATTTTTGCTTGTAAACACCTAATATTCCAAAATCCTTGAATCTAAATAAAATCTCAACATTTGCGAAATTTCAAAATTATCAACTCTCAAAAGTTTCGCAAAATTTCTTGCTTCAATTCATATATCCCAAAACATTCTTATTTTCAAATCCCCATAAAATCCAAATATAATCAACAGCATCTAAATCTCTTAACCAAAATTCCCTCACATTTATTTAGAAATCAAAAATAAGAAAGGATCGGTACCCTAAAGAATTCGCTATATCTTTAACATATATCTAAAAACTTTTCAGCACATCAACTAGATGTTACACACTTATCAATATGCTCATACGGTTCACAACATAATAATATATTTGACAAAGATTTTAAATTAAATCGATCTCTGAAGCAATACCCATTTCAGCGTTGCTGAGTTTCTAAACCCTTGCATAAATTTTCTTAAATTACAAGCAAAAGAGAATTAGTTACTAAAGGTAACTAACCTCAGCATGAATGTCTCTAATTATTTATCAAAAAATTCTAAAAAGCGTCAAAAATCGAAATCATCCGGTCCAAACCAGGCTATGTCTCGAAGTAAAAATGTTACGGCCCACTCTATACGCACTGCATGAAACGTCCAAACCCGTGTGGATGTTCTTATTCTGGCTTCATTCCAGGTAGTCCAAACGTTATGTTCTCCCTCATAAAATCACAGGATGTTCGGTTTTTTTTTCTTTCTCCAAAACTGGCCAGATTCACACCGGGTCAATGCTAATGAATCTGCTACTCCTCTTAAATCTCCTCAAGATTGATGCAACTCACATCGATATCCATAAAATCCATAGAAGGTAGTTAGCTGATTCGTAGTTGATACTAAGGAGACTGAAAAGTTTTTTACGACAAACTGTACTAACATGGCGGTACTAATTAATGCATTCACATTTTTCTTACTTTCAAGTTTTCTTCAAAATTCTTGATTGAGGTTGAGAAACTTATCCTCTTCAGGCCATTCTGCACTTAATTTCTAATTAATTAACACTGATTCCATTTATTTTTGAGGATTTATTGGTATTTGGTCTACGAATATGGCGTAATAAACCTTTTTCTAAGGCATTTGTGTGGTCGTTAGTAAATTTTCCTTTATATACTGTCCGGTGTTAAAAATCTCGACCAATAAACTTCCCAGGAACATGTGCAACGTCATCAGTCCTAATTTCAAATTATTAAATATTTTGCGCAATAATGGTATTTCATTTTTAATGTCCGTTCTCAATCTATGTTGTTTTGTGACTATTAATGGATTACTGAATGACTGATCTTAACTTAATTCAAAGGTTGAAAAATAACAATAAACATTTGTTTCTAAATATCTTGGATACTTTATTTGTAGGGTTTAACAACAGAGTCCGTATTTTTTAATAATTGCCAATACTTTTTAATGAACTGACTAAGTTTTAGCATTACCATTAAAAGCCACTGAGTTGCAATTTTATAGAAAGCTGGAAGTTAGTTAATTCCTGAACGAGCCTTCCAAAATAATGGATAATATTCATTAAATCGTTAGACTCTAGTGAAAAATGTTTTCCTCTATTTCTTCTAAGTATCTCATAATCAAAGGGTAAGTTCTTTTATATAATTTTCCTACTAGGCTAAACAATTTTTTTCGTATTTATTTAATTCGATAGATTCCTACTCTAAAACTGCCTGTTATAGTGATTAGGAATGAATGAAATACAAGTAAATTAATGGCTCTTCAAACGAGTTGAACAGGGTCAGCAAAATCTCATGATACAAAAGGATAGAAAATATTTTATTCATTTTCTATTGATCATATTAATTTGAAAATTAATATTTAGCGATTTAGGTATCATGAAGATATTACTTAAATTACAATATCAAACCTTGCTACATAGGAATTAGAATACTGAGAAGAATATAATCGCAGAGAAATATCCAGCATATATAAATATACCGAAACCTAAACAAAACCAAGGCTATACCTAACATGTAATACAATGATGCAAAAAAAATCCCGGAAAGAACCAGAGATAGAAACAATGTTACTTGAAATGGCATTAATAAAAATAGCACGAGTTGATGGACCTAGTCATGAGATGAAAGCGTGGGACTGGCCAAGGTACGCAAACATCATTCATAATAGAGGAAGCGGCGGGGGAATATTAAAAATTCCGCGCCATAGGGCACACGTCGAAGAAAACGCAATAGCAGACTGCATCACAATGAAAGCTAAAGCACAAATCAGTAAATATCAGGTAGCGCATCCGGTAGCATCTAAGGCTCGGAAAGATTTATACGTGGATGACGTCCTGCCGGGAACAAGTGATATACAGTCAGCAATCGCAATGCAGAAACAATTAGTACCAAATAGGCTTTCCAAATGTGTTCAAAAGCAATGGGAAAAATCTTGTGGAAGAATGATGAATGTAAAAGAAAAAATATGGATGAATGTGACTGTGAGTTTATGGGAATAAGGGTTAGAGAGAATTTATGGAAAGAATAAGTGAGATGTTAAGAGTTGAAAGAAATAGTTACTAACGATAATGGAAGAATGGAATGTGAGGAGTGGAGATAACGGGAGCTCGTTTATGATGGATGAGAAATATGTGGCAAGGAAGTCGAAAGATATAATAGCAAATGTGGAAGAAAAAAGGTTGTTAGAATGTATGGAAAAAGAGGAATAGGCCCTGGAGAACGAATAAATAAATGTAGATGGTGAGGGGGAGTTAACGTTTAGGGCGCATGGGAGTGTCTTCTTCATCTGCTTTTCTAGTCTTCTATTCCATTCAACTGTCATTCCCATATAACTTTCTATATACTTCATATCTCCTCGTTTGTTCACAGGGATGATTTCTCCGTCTTTCAATTTTTTAGGTATTCTTGTCCACACTATACTTCATTTATACTTCTGGTGTAAGCTCTTAAACCACTCTCGATTAAACATCCCCATATTTCACTCACTTTTTTGCTCTTTTGTTTGTCATGCTCAATATTTCTTCCATCACTTCTTCCACCCTTATATCCTCCGAATTCACTTCCTCAGCCCTATTCACATATCCACAATTTCCATTATATTTGTTGTCTCATTCATTCCATCATTCACTTCTCTCTTACAATTTTCCTTCCATTCTCTTAGCTCCAAATATTTTTCTCTTGACACCTCAGATATTTCCACACCTCATTTAGACTCTGTAAATTGCTGATTATTTCTCGATCGTATCTCTCATTCTTCTCCATACATTTCAAATTCATTTTGAATACATTTCAAGATGCTTCCACTTTTCTCACTTTCCTTAGTATTTACCTTGCCCTTTTCTTCTTCCGTACCTGACCCTTATCTATCTTATATGAACTCCTTATTTTTCTCTTCATTCTCTCTGTCCTACTTCTTTCCTGTTCAAGTTTCTCTTTGTCGCTTCCACGGCCTCATAAATACTTTCCATTTCATCCCATTTTACATTTACATGCTCCGTGTCATTCTAATTTTTCTCTTCCATTCTAAATATACCCTTACTCTCATCTTTCCCCTTCATCACTTTTCACAATTCCACTATAATTCCAGATGTCACACATCCACTTTGATTCTATCGGAAAATGATCCGACACTGACTCAAAGGCGCAAACAGGGTTTGTTAGAGATCGGAGGGCGGAGACAACATAGTAACGTTAAATTACATAATGCAGCAAGAAATAGATAAACAATGGAAGCTATATTTAGTGCTTGTGCACCTGGCGTGCGCATTTGACAGGTTAATAAGAGAGCAATTCTAGGAGAAGATGGAGAAAGTTGATATATCAAAGAGAATGCGAAGAAAAAAAAAAGGAATGTATGAGGGACCTAAAGTAACAGTGAGAGTAGAAGTAAATGTATTAGAATTTGGAGTCTGTAAAGGTTTAGGGTAAGGTTGTCTAATGAGTGGAAATTTATTTTACATTTGTATGACAGAGTTAGAAGTTGTGTTACAAATGGAAAATCGAGGGGAGCAATTCTAGATAACGAAAAGATATAGTCTCTAAGTTACGCGGGCAATACAATATGTGTAGTCGGAAGTAGGCAAGAAATGATGAAGATATTATAGGAAAGGATATGAAAGGCAAGAAAGGATATTATAGAGAGAGTAAAATAGTACAACAATAAAAGCCTACGAATATAACAATCAAACAATAAACAACATTAATACAAAAGGAAAAGAAAAACAAGATATCAACATCACGTACAGAAAATTCAGATTTCAAGGTCCGGTAAACCACAAATTACAAAATCTATTGAACAAATAGGGAATAACTTGAGCATACGCAACAGGAACAAAAATACTGACATACTTAAGCAACCCAAAATAATCAGCAAACCTATACGAAAAAAGTGGAGTTTCCGGAAGAGGAATATAGACTAGATTTAAAGAACACATAAATATCCAAACATCAAACGTAGGACTACATCTATTCGATCAGCATCTCAAATATACAATTGACAAATTAAAACTATTACATGAAGCAAAGAAATTACACTCATAATACTAGAAGGTCATGAAGTAGAAAAAGGTAAAAAATGAGACCAAACCAGACCACCTTACACACCAATATTTAAATACCTAAAAAGTACCTAAAACTGCAAACGAAAGGAACTTATTACACCAACGCAAGCCATATACATATACATCAGCTGACTACAATAACAAAATGTGCAATATTTCATAACTCAATTACAATAAGTACAATAACAATTCAAACAAAATATAGACAAACAAAATTAAACACAATAACCGACAAATTGAGCAATAGATTATGCATGTGTACTTAACCTAAGAAATTCTGATATACCATAATTTAATTTGTTTCTTATTATATGTAAATTAATGTCATTCTTTTGCAGTTTCTCCTGCAAAAGCCATAAACCGACATCGGTAGTTAATAAATAAATAAATGTAAAAACAAAGAAGTAATATTGTTATAACACTGATCAAAACCTCGTTACCGATTACGGATAATTATTAATACAATATGCCCAATACATCAATTTAACGACCAAAGATTGTATATCCCAAATTTTCAAATTTATAACTGTAACTTTCAGCATAAATCTAAAAATGGATTTTAATTGAGATAGTGCTGTAGAATTCTTTTCATTTATTAGGAGTTTTATAAAATTCTATCCACATTCCTGATGTCTTACAACTAAAAGGAAAACATTATTTATTCAGCGAATCTAAATGAATAAATATGATTTTATTCTTGCGTTAAAAAAAACATGCGAAAGAAAAGTGAAAAACGAATAATTGAGTTGTATTATGTTGTTTGATATGCAAGTCTTGTAGAATTGCTAAGATGTAATCTACGACTGGCTGTACGTGGAAATCAAAACTTGGTAAAACTGGTGGAAGACTGCGCTTCCCCTTTCTTCGCCTTCTGAACCCAATAACAATAAGAATACGTGAAAGGAATTGGAAATGCCAACGTTAGAGAAAGTTTAAGCTGACATATTGCTCATAAGGCTACCAACCAAGTTTCATCTAAGTATAAAAATAAGTCAAATTAATTAATATATGTTACGTTGTATTGTATACGATTAATACGATTATTGCCTTGAAATAAAAATATGTATGTAGAATGTTGAGGTACAATAAAAGTTTTTACTTCAGAAAGTAGATTAAATGACAACACCGGTTTCAAATGAAACCAAATGAAATTGATTAAAGCTTAACTCATTGTTATGATTTGATTAGTTGTGTTAATATTTGATTAGATATGATTAGTTGAATTTTTCTATTATACCATTAGGACACTGAAAGAACATTCTGATGGAAATTAGCCGGCTTGCCTGTTTCCACAAATGATTAGTTGTCCATCAAGTTACGTACTTAAAATAATAGTTGTTATAAAACTAATGATAACATAAAAATAGAAAAAATAAATTTTCAACGAATACTTTACCGGGAGTTAATAAATTGAATCGATATATTTGTAACTTGGCAAACTTGTGATAGAAACAAAGCAATATCTATAATAGATTATTGATCGGCAACTAGTCACCTTCAACTGAACCCCTGAAAACTGAAATAATTTGTCTCATTGGGAAAAGAAAGATGGCCCCAGTAAACATCTAAGACTCTGGACCATAATCGGTTAAAGAAATTTGAGATACGGATTCCAGAAGAAAAAATGGTTTACCGGCGTCCATAAAACGGCCATCATCTCCCTCATTAAATATTCTTCTTATGTGGGTACTGTGTATTTTCAACCCAGAGATATCGTACTTAATCATGGTATTTAACAGAGCCCTGCGCCTGACCTAACCTGTACAGTTGCACCTAAACCATCTCACCTAAAGCATGTATGTGCAAAAGTTAAGTAAACAACTTTCTACTAAAGGCTCATAATTACTCATTGAATGAGCCTCTTGTAAGTGATATGCGCCTAGACGAATGTGCCCTTTGTAATGCTAAACGTCGTAGCGGTTGTAATGCCCATCAAACTAGTAGCCGAGGAATGGACTATCAGAAAAATACGACCCCGTTACAAAAGTGCGCAAAAATATCGAATTGTGGCAGGAGACAGGGAATAGTTGCTTGAAAGGCACTGTACAAGTAGACCTATAGCCAGTGGACAAAAATGCTACCAATTACTATCTCACGATATTGCCTACCGAACATGGAAGCTTTGAAAATATTTAATCTATGGCCGGAAGAAGTTGTCGCGCGAATCACAAGAAACAGCGAAGCTCGATGGGATTTTAGAGAGCTTGTACTCTAGGATTTTTAGAGAGCTTGAATTACTCTAGCATTCTCTAACATGCTGTACCACTCTACGTTCACCCATAGCTTAAACTGTCACTGGTCCTCTTAGTAGATTAATAAAGAAAAAATCTTCCTTAGTAGAGAAATGTAGGAGTTCATTTTGAATTAAAATATATCAACGGTTTCGTGTATTCGTGTAATTGTAAAAGTTTCGTGTATTCGTGGAATTTGTCTCCTATTTTTGTACGAGCAGGATTTTTATAACGGCTTTGTTTGAATGATAGGCATTCTTGTATGAAAACATTTGGAAGAGTCATAACTATTCATGTGGTTCTTGTCGATGTTTTTTTCTGTTTTTCATGCTTGGTCGTATTCGTTTATTCGAGTCTTAAAGTTTCGTACGCTTTGTCTGACGTACTTTGGGCAGTTCTCGTTTTTACTTAATAAACTTCAGTTGTCTATTAAAACTTTAACAATTTGGGGTTGACTTAGAAGTTTCATGCTTGTTCCTGATAGTTTGAAAAAAGGTTTATTACTCCTTCATTGAAAATATTTACTTTTGATTCATATTTTGGATGTATGCATTGTTTTCTGCTAGTTTTAATTTTCTCCTGTATAGTTTTTGTTTTCTAGTAGTTTTAATTTGTTTTGTAAAGCCCTGTGGCTATATGTCTTACTATTTTCTGCTTAGGCATTCCAATAATTGACTGTTCCTATAGTTTCATTAGGAAATCTCAGTTTTATTTGGATGTTCCTTTCATGTTGAAACATGCACACTCGCGCGCGCACATACCTTTCTGTGGGTACCTTTTACCTCCCCATTTATTTTTCAAATGTTTCCTTCTTGGACATTATACTTTTGACGTACGCGTCCACGGCTTTCCAGTCTCTTCCCTACCAAGATCTAGGTTTTCACTAAAGATTCTGTGACCTATTTTCCTTTTTAATTCTTTTCTCTATATTCCATAAGTTGGGCAAAAGAAAATGGTGTGCTCTGCGTGCACGACATCTTTATTGCATTGTTCACAAGTGTCCGGCTTTATTTTTTCAATCCTCTTCAAATATTGGGAATAGTAACCGTGTCTCGTTAGTGCTTGAACAAGCTTATATTGGATAATGGAGAGTTCCGTGTGTTCGCATAATCCACAGCTTAATTTCGGGGATTAGTTTTTTTGTCCAGATGCCTTTATTTGAGGATTCCCACTCTTATTGCCACCCTTCAAGCAAGCGATCTCTAGTGTCCCTTTTATATTTTTCTTTTTCAATCTTATTAGCCTGTTTTATATTAGCATACACCCCTCTTCGTTCTCTTGCTTTGAGGTGGTGTGTTCGCCAACGCTTGTTGGATATTATTTGACACTGTCCTATACGCCGATGATATTCGAGGAATCCTTTTCTTTGGGCCTTCGCTAAGATTTGTCCTACGTCTGGCTTCTCTGTGTCATCTGACTATATCGAAGCTGCGTAGATAATAGCTGACTATATCGAAGATAATAGCTGCAAATGATCCTGATATAAATTATCTTTTGTCACTTTTTGCTCCGCCTATTCTTGGCATGAACCTGGTGATTTGTGTAGGTTTCATACTGGTTTTATCGGCCACATCCTTTATATATTGCATAAATGTTAGGCCGAGGTCCAAGGTAACCTCCAGATACTTCATTTTCTTTTGTAGTTTTATGTCATGGGTTTCAAGTCTTAATTAAAGCGTCTCAATTTATCTTCTACCCGTTATAAGTATAGCCTCTCTCTTTTCCGGGAGTACAATTAGTTTGTTTTATGCCATGCACTCTGAAAGCTTTTCTAAAGCTTTATGTAGGTTCCTTTCCAGTGTGAGTTTGTTATCCGATGTTACTATGAGTGCCACATCATATGAAAATCCTATTAGGCTACATCCATATTGTAAAGCGAGTTAAAATATCACATTTCTTAGCCAGGGTCCTAGTAAAGAGCCTTGTGGTGAGGCGTTTGTTAGCACATTTCTTTATTTGCGAATTAAAGGTGTTTCTTATTTGTAGTGTTACCATTACACACATCTTGTTTTTCCCACCTTGTACCCTTGTCTGTTTCCTTTCCGATTTTTACGACTTCCTGTACTGAATCTCCTTTTTGGAAGCCGAACTGTTGTCGTACTGGAAGCCGAACTGAGAATTCACTGTACCATTCTACGCTGTCAATCGGCTTAATGAAATTCTTTCAAACACTTTCCCTCTCCCGTTTAATAGACAAATAGGTCTGAATGCATTGGGATCACTTTTGGGTATGTTGGACTTTGAAATTAGTACTAGTGTTGCTGCTTTCCATATTGTAGGAACTTTGCCTTCTTTGAGGGCCTAATCCATTGTCCTTTTTAATATATTAGGAGCGTGCTTAGCTACAATTGTGATGAGTTCATTTGAGAAGCCATCTGCTCCTGGGGCTCTCTTAAGCTTACATTTTTTTATTGCTTGGATTACTTCATCTATTGTGAGTTGTATAAGTTCTGTCTCTACTTTGCCTACTAATTTTTTGGCTTAATATGGGTTTAGGAGGACATGTGTTGCTAATAGGTGGTCTACTATTTGATCCATATTACCTGTTAAATTTGCGATTTACTAAGAACCATTGAATGTCTTTTGCTAGGTATAATGGGACACTAATCTCAATAGGTTTAATTCTGGACAAACGGTACTATCCATTAACTCTTTGTGGAAATTTTATACGGAAGGAATCATGTATCTTCTTGCACCTCATCTAGAAGCTTTTTCCATTGCTTTTGTTTTTGCTTTTTAATTGTGTTACAGAGGTCTTTTTTAGTCTGTTTGGCTATTTGGCCTTCTGCTTCCGCCTCATCAGGCCCGAGCATTTTAAGCTTTCTTGGGTACACTTTTCTACGTTTCAAGCAAGTTGGGCAATATGTTCGCTTCTCCAATCTTTTCTGTTCTGTTGGCTACTGCATTTTGGCATGCTTTTACTGCACGTGTAGATAACTTTTTCTAGTTGCTTTTCTATTTGTTCTAGATTTTTAGAGCAATTGAGATACTTCACTCTCCTCTATTACTGCTGTTATGAAGTCCTCAGCCCTAAAGCCTTTTCAGATTCCATTTGGCTCTTCGTTTAAGCTCTCTGACTTTGTTCTAATTCTCAGGATTTATTATGAATCTAATGTATTGATGATCACTTTCATTTTCTTTTTTGTGCCTCCCATCCTGAAATGCGCGTTGCTTTCTTAGTGTTGCATAGCGTTGAGTCTAGGATAGAGCTCTGATTCTTCCTTACAAATATTGATTAGAACCCTGTGTTACAGAGGTGAGGTCAAGGGTTGTTGTCATTTCTGTTAATTCTATCACTCTTGCATAAGTACGCGTTTTTGTCCAGTATGGGGCTTTCCCATTAAAGTCTTCCGCCAATAAGTATGCCTAGACCCTTGTTTCTTCTTATGTCGTCTTCTAATTCTTCTAATATTGTGAGGAAGTTTGTTTGTTCATTGGGTGACGAGTATATGCTCTACAGTCTTGTTCTCTAGCACGGAATGGCAATCCAGGCATTTCCTTTCTTTATGCTGTGTGCTGTTCGTTGCACATGTCTATTGCAGAACTAAATTCCTGCCCTGTGTCAGTTTGCTATTGTTCCAATTTATTTCCACTATTTTCATGTTGGTTCCCTATGTTTAGTTCCCTATGTAAAGTATTCTTTTTTCCTTAACTTCTCTCATTGCTTTCGGCGTTCGGAATGAATGTCATTCGTCCTATCCATGGTAATATCAGTGGGATAGTACCATATACATTCACTCGCTTGTATGTTTAGTGAGATCTTTGATTTCTGGGTTGTGGTGCTTTAAAAGTTTGTTGCCTGTTTCGGGTATTCTTTTTGCGTCAACTTTAATTGGTCAGGAGCTTTCAAGTCTCTATTTATATGTATGTTGCGAATATTACCCGGTACATCGACGATCCTTCTCAACAGCTTATTCTGCGCTGTAACTATTCTTTCATTTGATTTATTGCCATCCCTGATTCACACCTCATAACCGTAGAGGACTAGTGGCTTGAGGAGTCCATTTAGAATTCGCATCTTGGCTTGGATGCTTAGACTGCTGTCGTGTTTGAGAATGCTCCATAGCTTGTGTGTGGTTTGGGTTGCGACTGCTTATCTCCTTTTGGTGTGTGTTTGTAATGTCATTTTTGAACCGGAAGTGACTCAGAGATACGTTCCTTGTTTATGTACCTTTAGTTTTTTATCTCTAAGTAATGGAATGGTTTATTACATCCATTTTGTAGTAAACCTCACAATTTTAGATCGATTCAAGTTAATTTTAATTTTTCACATTTTGTAAAATTTATCTATTGTATTTAGATACTGTGAGAGTTTGTTTTTAGCAAATATGTTTTGTGGCCGGTGCACTAATAATGCTGTGTCATTCGCGAACTGTAATAATTTTACGCGTTTCTCTTTCTTAAACGTTGGAACGTCTGCAACGAAAATATTCTACAGAATTGGAGACAGTGGTGATCTCTGGGGTAAGCCTCCTTCCGGTGCTTTCTCCTCTGGTACATCATTAAATTTGATGTTAAATTTGCGATTTTCTAAGGACCTTTGAAAGTTCTTTGTTAGGTGTAATGGAACATCTCAAGAAGCAAATGACTCAGCCCGTTCATCCTAAGCCTATCATATACTTTCTCGACATCTACTAATACGACATGTGTATGACTCTTTTTGATTTCTTCGTGTTCTGGAAAATTTCACCTTCCATTACAGTTGCTTGTTGTATGGCAGTCAATGTTGCTCGGAAACCCAGATGATTTAGTGGAAGTAAGTTGTTTCCCTCTTGCATATTGCTGTAATCTGTTTTTTAGTAACACTTTGTAGATTTTACTGAATCCGTTTAATAAATTAATAAAGCGTATATTTTCAGGCACTGCGGGGTCTTTACTCTTTTTGGTATTAAGATAATTATGGCCTTTTTCCATCTCCTAGGAAAATAATTTTGTTGAATACAGCTGTTCTAAATCGTAGTTAGGTGTTCTATGATGTGCCCTAGGATGTACTTCTTCCAGTTCTCTTTTCGCCTTTTCGTTGTCATGTTGGAAGTTTTCATTTTTCAGTCTCACTGCGGAGTCTTCCAATGCCTTTGTTGTGCTCTGGTTTTGAGATCACTATTGGTGAATTGCACCTCAAAGTCTTTGGCTATAACTTCTGCTCTTTCGGAATCACCGTAGCACCAGTTGTTTTGCGTTTTTATTGATGTGTTGTAGGTTTGGTCTCTCCAAAGACATTTGTAATTTCCATAGTGAGATTTCTCCTGCTTCGCTTTCCTCTCTGATGTTTCTTTCCCATATTCTTTCGTGTTGTCCTGCCAACATTTTATATACTTTATGTTGTATTTCTCTCGTCTCCTCTTTACTCAGGCTATATTTATATGCATAGTGGATCGGAGATTTGTTGTTATTTTGGGCTTCTTGGATAGCAGTTGTCAAGTAATCGATAGCTTCGTCTATTTCCTTTCCATTGGATGGTACGGCAATTACAGTAATGAAATCCTGCATTTGTTCGACAAACGACTACAATTTGTTTTGGTGTGGTTGTTTATTGGATATGACTTTGTTCGTGCTTGTTATTACAATTTCACCGGGAAATGATCCGAGCGCGTGTATGGTTTCAGTTACCAGTGAATTTTCAATTTGGTGCAACATAAATATGTCTATCACATCGGCATAATTTTGTATGTTATTGCTTGGAATTGATGAACGATCTGTGAGTCCACTTATCGCCACATCCGCGTACTTCATAGAGAACTTTACTTGTCTCCTTTGCTTTTCGTGAGTATCTTGCATGGTGTTTGGCGTTAAGGTCTCTGCCTGCAATAGTCCTGCCGTTTTTAAATAACCCGAGTAAGTCTTTTTCAGTTGGGAGCATTTGCGGTATAAAATACACTGTCACAAAGGCTACTGTTTCATTACTAAAAGTTGTTTCTACTCCGACAGCTTCGTCGTAGAGAACTCAGTTTTCCGTGCATATTGTTTTTTCCGCACTAGCGCTGAAATCCTTCCTTTTGGAACCCCGTTCTGTTATTCCACACTACACTATATTCCGGTGTGATAAGTTTGTCTCCGGTTATTATATTCGTTTCACTTATAAGCGCCAGTGTAATATTTCCGCGCACATTAAGTCTCGTAATTCCAGGGTATTGTTTTTAATTTCGCTTGCATTCCAGATTAATAGTTTAATTGTGTAATTGTTCATTTTTATTTAATTTCACGGAGTACTTCGGGTAATATTGCCATTAAAATTGCTGTTGGTTCCTTCTTAATATCGTTTTTGCTATTACTTGATCACATTCGCAATTTCCTCCGGCATTTTGTGCATAGGAAATTCCTTCAAGCTTAGTAGCAGCTTGCACTTTAATTAAGTTTTTCTCTTGTTTGTGCTTTACGTCAAAAGGTGTTCAGTAATCTATCTAATTATATATAATTCGGATGAAACTAAAATATATTATTTGTAATAAATTTTGTTACCCTAATATCATCTTGCACTTAAACTTGATCGGAAAGGTATCACGAGGGTGGCAAGATAGTAAAGACGTAAATCATTTTTACAATTAGTAAATTGAAAGGAACAATGGTAACGATCGCAAAAAACTGCCCGCAGAGAATAAAAAAATTGCCAGTAAATAAACTGCAATATGTTCGCGTGCCTTGCGGCAAACACTAATAGGTAAAACTTTTCGTTTTTAATAAAAGAGAAATTATTGGAGTTTTGACTTTGTGTGAACTATTTATTGGTTTTCAAAGAATTTCATTTATTGGCGCTATAAAAAGGATTGATTATTTTTTTTTGTATAGAGCAAAACAATTTTTTTATAATTGTTTCCTTAATTATATACGCCTCGTATATAGTAAAACAGATGTGTATTTAAATTACACTCTATTAGAATAGCGCAGCTTAATTTGCGTTTTAAATAATCGCAAATTAAGCGTCGCGTTTAGTTTGTAATTGTATTTCATTTCGCTGCTAGCTATTGCGAAGTAAATTTCGATAATTTACAATTTTAAAAATTGTGTGGGGGTGTGAGAACAAATAATACTTCTGAGGTATTAAACTTATTTAATAGTATTTATAGCTTCTGTTGATTTGATTCGTAATTAATCGAGCTCCTACGCAGGGGACATTTGCGGGCAGTAAAGCAATTAGCCTGCGAGAGCGACTCAGAGCATCGAGGATTAGTCCATTTTAGTTAGTTCTGATATCAACATGTATATAATTTAGCATAGTAATTAATAAGGCCTCAGCCATTATTAACCCGTAAGTCACCACGTGGCCTTCTATAACGTAAGTTACCACGTGGGGTGCCGATAGTACCACGTGCAAAAACAGTAATATTGTTATCGCAATAGTGAAAAACTACAAAAAAGACATTTTTGACAGAATATTTATTTAATTAAATACAATATTAAATAAAAAAACATAATGCTATTCTTGCAAAATAAAAATTAAAACGATATAAATTTAATCAGATTCTTCTTCGATTGCAGGGTAAAGGCAATCATTACAAATAT
>WYDF02308682.1:4459-15127 GCA_009867245.2 Adranes taylori | reverse complement strand
AAACTCATCCAAAACCAAATGTTAAGTTTGACCAGTGGCCAGAAAGTTAATATAAAGAACGATAAGGATAATACTGATACAAGAATATGGACTGAATTGACGCTGACAAATTCAATAAAAGTAATTTTCTTTTAAATATTTTCATTGACATAAAATATTTGCCGGGTTTACCGAAGTCTGTTAGGTGAAAGATTCTGAAGTTTCCAATATTTGAAACAAAGGATCTATAACATTGACAAGCCTTCTAGATTTATTCCAGTCTTAGTATTCTGTTTTCTGATGCGTTCTTGGTTGAAGAATATTTCCTCTACTCATTTTAAACTGTTTACTTACGAGGGTGGTTTGACGGAAATCTACTCAAGTAAGAAAACGCACGAATTTTGTTTTTTTTATCATTTATTTTTCAACATAGTCCTCTTTTAGGGCAATACACTTTTCAAAACGATTTCCCAACTTCTTCATCCCTTCCGAAAAGTAATTTTGCTTGAGCTCTTCAAAATAGTGGGAAGTTTTGGTCTTCACTTCATCGTTTATTGCAAAATGGCATCCTCCGTGACATTATTTATCTTTCATATACCATATACGTATGTAATACGTATAGGCATAGGAAAGATATAAGGTTCATGTTCTAACATTTTTTTCTACTTCACCTTAGTGCGTCTCTTCTATTTACATCAGTGCAAATAGAAGCCATTTATACTTAATTCTAAGAGGAGACTCCAAGAAACAATTTACCACTAAAAGAAATTTTTCAAAATAATTTTTTCTTGCTCAAATATTTAAAAGAAAGTCGTATTAACGTATGTACGTACGTACGTATGTATGGCTGTACGTTCAACAATTACTCCTAACCTATTGACCGATTTACATGAAATTTGGTTCACAGGTACACATAAGTGTTCCGCAAAAGTGATTTTAAAATTTTTTTATGAATCCAATATGGCGGAAATGCGCCATTTTTTTTCACAAAAAATTTTTAAACTAGGAGGTTGAAACTTTTCACACATATAGTAGCTCGTGTTTTGCGCCGAACAAAATAAGTCCGATGTCTCTGTCTTGTACAGAACGCGACGTTGCCACTTCAAAGTTTGAATCAACATATCTCAAAAACTCTAAAAGATAGGAGATTCCAATAAACTTTGTTTTATAGTCTACCCTAAAGCTCCTTCTATTTTATTTGAAACATTTTCTTTTTTTATTTTGAAAATGTTGCGCTCCATTTTCTCGAAAAGTTTCGCAGTAATTTTTTTTAATTTTCTTGTATTGAACGCTCCTTTAATATTCAAGGGATTAAGTGAGTTTAAAAAAGACGGACGACTTAGTATCGGAGTAATGTGACTTTGAAACAAAAACTTCTGCCCTACATATCTCGGTTCCAATGAAAGTTGGAAGAATGAAATTAAGGGAACAAATGTATGTCTAAAAAGCCTCAATTTTACCATTACGAACAACTGAATATACTGAACTGATGCTTTGGAATTGGATGAAATAAGTATAGAGGAGGTTAGGATAGCAATGAAAATACAAAAAAGGAAAGCGCTTCAGGACAGAATAGGGTACTGGTGGATGCATGGGAATATTTGAGTGAAAAAGGGTTATGTGCTTTAGTAAGAGTAATGAAAAAAATATGGAAAGATGAAGAGGAAGTGTCGGATGAATGGAAAAAAAGGAGAAATAGTGCCGGTATATAAGAGAGGTAGTAGAATGGATGTTAATAGCTACAGGGGAGTGACGGTTATGGATGGATTATATAGACTATACAAAGGTGATAAATGGGAGGTTGGAAGAGGAAGTATGTTTGAAAGGAATTATGTCGCAAACAGAATTGTTTTATTAAAGGTAGAGAGACGGGGGATAGTATAGTAACGATAAATTATGTAATTAATAGATAAATAGCACGAAGACGGAAACTATACTTACTATTTGTAGCCCTAAAGGTGGCATTTGATAGAGTAGAAAGAATGAACCTATGAGAGAATATTGGTATATCGGGTCAATTGGTAAGAATGATAAAAAAGATTGTATGAGGGGACGAAAGTCAGGATGGGAGTGTGACTGGACATCTGAATGGTTTGAGATCAAAAGGAGCGTAAGTCAGGTGTGCCCACTAAGTGTATGCTTGTTTAATATATATTTGGCTGATTTGGAAGGGGTGTTGGAGAGGCGACAGGCAGGTGGACTAAATATAGGTAGGATGAAGATATGGTCTCTTACCTAGGATGATATAGTGTGTATGGCGAGTGATAGGGAAGATATGAATGAGATGATTGAGAGAGTGAGGAGGTATATGGACAGGAGGGGATTGGAAATGAATCTAGAAAAGACTAAAGTGATGATGTGAAAGAGGGAGAGAAAGTAGAAAGGATGTATGTACAACAGGGGGACTGGAGGTTGAAAGGGTAAAATCGTATAAATACTTAGGTTTTATATTGGAACAGAACTTGTCATCTAGAGATGGTCACAAAAAAAGACGAAGGGAGCTATGGACAGAATGAGAATGGTTTGGGAGAAAAGTTTAGAGGGCAATGCCCCATAATACAACCCGTATATATGGAGACTTCCTCTTTGTTGAGACTGAATATTTTGGTATTCACCTCAGATGTCAGGTCTATAAAGGCCTTTGAATGTTCTTCGTCTGGGACTTCGTTCCAGTATTTAATTCTGGCTTCGTATTCCCATTTTGCCCCTTGTCTGGCTAGCTTGTCCGCCATTTCGTTGCCCTCCAGCAACAAAATAGCGGTGGGTGCCAGCAATCCCTGAATGCTGGCACCCACCATAATCTTAAATAGTTATGTCTTGCCAGTTCTCTCAAGTGCGTTTGGCAGTCCCACAGTAGCTTAGACTCACAGGTTTTATCCTGTAATGCCTTTAGCGCTGCTTGACTATTAGTGTGTATATTGATATTAGCCCCTTTCGTGCCTTTTCGCATGATTTCTAGAGCACAGTTATCAATGACTACTATTTCGGCCTGTAGAATAGTTGTGTATGCACCCAGTGAAATCACTATGCTACACTTAGGACCAAACACTCCAGCACCTGCTCCACCACAACCAATTTAGAACCATCTGCACACCATTTCAACGCATCTTTGCCATATGAAGGTTCATTTCTCAGGCATCCCTGGTCTGAATGGTAACTACAAATGGCTGTTCAAAGTTGAACTTTAGTGGCATTTCATCCCACCTACAATCGGTGAGTGGTGCCGCCC
Organism: Adranes taylori; assembly: GCA_009867245.2. Taxonomy (NCBI): domain Eukaryota; kingdom Metazoa; phylum Arthropoda; class Insecta; order Coleoptera; family Staphylinidae; genus Adranes; species Adranes taylori. Next base: position 11,919 of record WYDF02308682.1, on the reverse strand, counting down.
CCGCCTCCTTGAGGATTTTTAAATGTTCTGTAAGATTGCCAGGTTTCATTCTTGTTGTCCTAGCAATGACTGATTTAACGCCTCCCTCTTCACTAGGAGGTCTTTGGGAAACAATCCTATGACTGCAGCAGTGGGAGAGGTAGACATCGTCCCAGTTATGCTAAGACAAGCAGTTCTTTCCAATTTTTATAGTATGCTCTGTGTCTTCTTTTGTTCTACTTTATACCACCATCCTAGAGCTCCATACACTATAATGGGTCTTACAATTGCTGTATAGACCCAATGTATCATTTTTTGACCAAAAATCTTTTGTTGTAATATCTGCAAATGTTCGTTCCAGGTCAGTTTGTGATCCAAGACTACACCTAAGTACTTGACCTCCCAACTTATCGTGACCGCCGTATCATTCAGGATCAATGGCTCTACAATGGACCAGAGCAGCGGTGACAGAACTCCCACTTGGGGACATCCCTTGGTCGCTCTAATCCTAATGGTCTCTTGACCCATTAGGACACCTACCTTCCGGTTTTGCAGCTTTGTGTTGATCCACGCAATTGCCGGTTCTGGAAAACCCTTATTGCGTGCTGCTGCTTCTATAGTTTCATACGAGGTGTTGTCAAAAGTCCCCTATATGCCAAGGAACGCACAGAGCGCTATTTGCTTTACAGATTTCTCTATTTTACCCACTAGCGTATGTAAGGCCGTATTGGTTGACTTGGCCTTTTGGTAGGCAAATTGGTAAGGGTGACCTATATAGACCTGACATCTGAGATGAATACCAAATTCTTCAGTTTCAAAAATAGGAACTCTCCATATATACGGGTTGTATTACGGGGCATTGTCCTCTAAACGACCATATGCATTAATTTGGTAAGGTTGAGAACCCAACATGTCGATTATGCAATGATAAGGCAGAACCGAAAAACACATCTTATGTGAATGTCAGGCAGCATCGAGCTGCAGACAAAGACAGTTCGGGGACATGACAGTAAATACTGCGAACATCAGGGAACAACACCCGAAAAGAGTCATAAAGTTTATAGAAGAACTGAGACTGTTCTAAACGACAAGAAGGGGCATGCTACAAAAGATCTTATAGGACGTCGTGGTTGAGGTGATCCTGCCCCCTAAATAATAATAATAATAATAATAAGCGTCCGAATCCCTTGGACTATCGTTCTCAGTAGATATGTAGGCTAATAGTGGTGAAGCAATGAACGTGATGGAGTTCGACATCGAGGCTGCCAGAAAGGTAGTTCGAAAATCATAATTGGCAATATTCAAACAACTCCATCGGGATAAACCTATGCATGGCCAATTTTATAATATCATCGCCGAATTAGAGCTATCACAACATTTAACATTCAGCTTCCTAAGATCTGCAGGCCTGTGATCTGAAACTGAGGGATTTATTTTAGCATGCCAAGATGGTGTCATAAACACGCTTGTCTACCGTAAGAATATAATGGCCTTAGAGGTGGCAGATACGAAGTGCCTAGCATGCAAGTCTCAACTCCAGAAGCTACTCCATATTCTTTCAGCATGCCCGGTGTATGCTCGAACAAAATACATCCAGCGCCATAATGCCGCCTTAAAATTGCGATTTTCATCTGCGACATTCTTACGGTATAGACAAAGACCCGGTTGCACCCTACGTCCTTAAGGGTGCGTAGGTTGAGACCGTAGTTGAAAATGAAGCCGTTAAAATCTTTTGGAACTACGGTTTTCCTACAACTCATCAAATAGCCGCAAACAAACCTGATATTGTGTTATTAGATTCCACTAAGCGCGAGATGATCCTTATAGAATTTTCTAGCCCCGCTGATAAAAATATTGAAATTAAAGAACGAGAAAAAGTAGCTAAATATCAGGATTTGCTATGCGATGTAAGGATCCAAAATCCACGCCATTCCATCAAATTGGTAGTCCTCATCATTGGAGTCATGGGAGGCGCCAAGTCCTTCATAATAAACTATATTAAGATCATACCGACTTGCGAGACCAAAGCTGAAGAATTAGCAAGTCAGATGCAAAAGACCGTAATCCTGAGCACTTTGAGTTTACTTCGTCACACGACCCGACTATGACTTACTCTATTTAGAGAGTTGTTGACGATTTCGGGTGTAATGACGATATTTGAGAGCCCTGAGTTATCATCATCAAAAACATTCGTACGATCACGAACAAATTCTGGTTTCCAAAATTTAATTGTTGCTGGCGACGGTGCAGACTCACCATAAACCGCATCCAGTTCGGCTTTGATTTCTGTTTTGTTTTTCCCATTCGTGTGAAGGAACTTTATCACTGAACGATATTTGACTTTTTCCATTTTTCACAAAACACAAAATTTGCTTGCTTGCGACAGGTGTAAAAACTTTGCTCTAAATTTTGACAGACGTCATGTGTTGGATGGCTGATGTCAAAACCAATATGTCATTCGTTGTCACTTAACGCCATCTATCAAAGGCTAAATTTATGTCAAACCGCCCTTGTATAACATTCATTTGTAGCTGATGAAAGACTATTGAACAAAACTGGTTTTCAAATTCATTTTGAGAAAGAAAATATTTTAGAAGGAAAAGGTTATAATTAAATGTACCATACGTCCAGAACATATTAAATATAAATATATTTTGTAATTTGATATGATACTGTTCTAATAGAAATGTTTATTTTAGGAACTCCTAAATATTTTAGTCGATGAAAATACTTTGAAAGCGTTTGGTTGGCCAGATGCACCTGTCGATAAAATTCTTGATTCAGTGATACAACGTTGCGGTCATGCACCAGCATCAGCCGAAGATTTCGATTATATAACACGTATGCGCGAAAATGCCAAACTTTTATTCACTGTTGTCATTGATGATGAAGCTGTCAAATCGTTATTGGACAATCAAACAGTGGATGAAGTTATTGAACATGTACTAACTCTTGCTAAATCCGATTAGGTTTCTTAGTCTATATTATATTTGGCTTTTTATTATTATTATTATGAATGCCTTGCATTTGTAGTGTCAGATTTTTGCTTCTTTGAAAAGTGGTACGTCAAATGATAGAAAATTGAACGGAACGTTGCCAAATGATAAAATTATGTTTCCTTAACCAAATTATTCATTTGATTTACAAATATTTTTATGTATGATTGTATTAAATGGTTATCTTAAATTATCTCATTATATGAGTGGTGTAACTGCATAACTTACATTTTTTATTATCTTGAAATATCTTGAATTTGACAATTTGTCAAAGATTTAGCAAAGCACAAAAAACTTTAATATTTTCTTTGGTTAATTGATAGAATGTCTTCTATAGAATGTGCCCTTTGATAAAAAAAAACTAGCACAAGAATAACTACAAATTAGGGCCCTTTTAAATCTACATTTTGGAGAATGATAGTTTTGCATCTGGAAAACGGCAAAATACTAGTTTTGAAACTGAAACGTACGCAAAATGTTTTGCTCGGAAATGATTGAGTTCCTGCTAGGTCTCACCATCGTTACTCTTATTTCCTGAATTTTTCAAGACTAAAGAAATGGATAAAAGAATAATGTCGTACCTCTTATTTATTTATTTTTTATTTTAAAAAGTATTTTTGCTTTTTTGTTATAAAAGAATTACAATTTTAAAAATTACACATTAAACGTAGGTACAACTGTCACGGTAGATGGCAGAAGTTTTCCTCTTCATCTTGTTTATTCATATAAATTTCAGTAGTCAAGCACATACTTGAAGAAGTCAAGGACCTCCAGTGATTTCAATCTATTCCAATAATAATTATTGCTTGTGATTGGAATTGATCTAAGCAAATTCTTAAATACTTTGTTAAACATTCGATTTAAAACTATCTATTTTGATAACGAAATGATAGAAAATTGAATCGGAGTTTAGCCTTCTCGAGTTTAGGAGGAGTTTAGCGGATTTAGCCTTCTATACAAGTAGCATTTTTAGATACTGAGAACAATCCAGCTTCCTTCAATTGTCGGTTTATTGTAATTAGTTCCAACCTTACCCCGAGGTTGCTCGGTGTAACGATGTCTATGAAGTAAATGTGAATTGGGGAGTTGAAGCCTAGACTCTAATAAAGTATAATGAGCTTTGTATGGTGCATGCGCCATCTTTGATATGAGTAACTTTTATCGAATTTTAATTAGAAGTTCTGATAACTCCGATATTAAGATAATTCTAATTAGTTGTTTGTCTTTACGAGGCAACTTATTTTGACCGATATATTTTTGGAGTTGAAATAACGTCTTATTTCGTTTTATAACAGCATAGATTGAAAGTGAGAATATTAAGCACAAAGTAATACTTGATCAGTTTTCCGTCATAGATCAAAAATATCCAATTATAATAGATGCTATTTTCTGTAGATATTGAACAATTTCTAATATTTTTAAATAATATATTTTTTTAAGATTACAATAATATTTTTTATTTCGCCTTTCTTAGAATAAAATGAAACTAGAAAATGCGATTTGCATTTATATCTTTAATTAAATAAGAACTAAATAATTTATGTACAAAATGATTTTAATTTACATATTATTTTGAAAATCATAGGTAACCGAAGTGAATTCTTTAAATTTTTCACTAGTATCTTCTTTTTTATCTGAGACACTATATTCTGTTGGTATTGCAGCACTATCTGTCGGATTTCTAAAACAATATCATAATAAAAAATAGTTAAAAAAACAGTTTAGTGAAAACCTGTAGTGATTTTTTTTCTTGAATAACGACTTTGAGCAATCCTTCATATAAGGCCAACATTCAGAGGAACCAGATGTACCTTTTCCAGCATTTTCAGCCTCTATATATTCCGTTAGAGATTCAGCAAACGGTGATTTACTTGCCCTAAAAAAAATTTTAAATTACCATTCGGTTTTTTATATTGGTATTTGGTACCCTTTTTAAGTCTTTCATTTTACGTACGTTAGAAACAACTTCAGAAATTCTCCTAGAAGGCCATAATTACGTAAGGGATGCGCATGAACTTCACAAATTGCTCTCAAGAGACAAGCTTTACCATCCATTCCAAAATTAGATAGTAGATCTTCTACTAGAAGATAAAGAAGTGCTCTTTCACCGCCGTGGAATATATCTAAAGAAAGTAGCAATAAATATACTAACTTAGGTAATCAAATAATTAATTTAAGAAGCCTTTGAAATTAATTTAAAGCATAAATTTATAGTATTCTTTTGTAAGTCGACTTTTGGTATTTTTTTTTTTTTATAAAAGATAAGTTGCGACTTTAAAAACTCATAAGTATTATATCAAATCGCATAAGATATAATTTTACAATATAATACAGAAGAAGATATACAATGTGTTTGTATAGGTGAATGACTGAAGGAAATAAAAATAGTATAAACACTAGAATAATAATACGAAAAAACTATAAAATTATAAAACTATATCAAAATTATTTTGTGGTCCTTCGATTGGGTATTAGATGATGAAAGACCATCTTCTTGAAGTTTTCAATGGTAGCTGCCTGCTTTATTTCTTCTGGAAGATTGTTGAAGTTTGAGATAGCTTGCTGTGATTCGATTTTTTCGGGCATTAGGAAGAAAGTGGAAGTTTGCTGCTTGTCTTGTTGCTTCTATTTACATTTACTTCAATGTTTGTGCGAAACAGGTTATTCTTGATTTTAGATGTTACTTTTACATTTTCTAGAATTGTATTGTATGATATCTTATTTTGTTAATCAGTTCTTGAATATGTGAACTAAAGTTAATTTTTTGATCAATAATTAGTCTTAGATATGTTTCTTGTTTTACTTGGTTTATGGCTTTATTATTAATTTTTATTTCTATAATATCATTAATTTTTCCGTTCAGTAGTATATAATTGGATTTTTTCGTTAAGCGCCAATTTATTTTGTTGTCAATTCGATGATTTTGTTAATGTCTGATTGTATTATATTATTTAAATTTTCTTTCTTACCAAAGTAGTAGAATAATGACGAGTCATCCGTATATAGTGTTATTTGTCCACCCAGATTTAGAAGCATTATATGACATATCTATAGATTAAATAATATGGGGCCCAGAATTGAGTCTTGTAGTACTCTTTTTGTTATTTCTAATGTTTGACTTTCTGAGTTTCCTACATTAACATATTGCACACTATTCTCCAAGTAGTCTGTGATTAGAGCCAGTACTCTTTCTCTTATTCCCATATAGTTTTTTTTATGAGAATTTTGTAATCGACGAGGTTGAAGGCCTTTCTGAAGTCCAGATACAAACATATAATACTACTGACATTGCTGATTTAGACAGTTAAAATTTATGTCCTTGGGGAGTCACATAGCCAGTCATAGATCACTTGATCGAAAAATTTGGCAAAGATGTTGAGAACAGCAATCGGACGATTGTTTCCTAGACGATCAACCTTTTTCATAGGTTGATATTTGATTTGTTTTTATTATGTTAGTTTCTTAGAAATTATTTGTTTGTTATGTATATTTATTCTTGGAAATCGATGAGCCTCTCCACGTCCTCCACCTCTCTTACTCGTATTGCGGGAAGCATTGCTTCTTTTCTGACGTTATTTTGGCATCTGTGCACCATATAAATTTATTGCCTCTTTTTTTTAAATTCTCGTTGCCTTTTTGAACAGTATTTGATTTTGGAGTGTTAAATCTTCATTAATGAATATATTATTATTTGGTCCTCTTATATTGCATAGTTCTGAAAATATTACCTTTTTTCTATGATCCTCTTTTCAGCTTAGTATGTTTTAATTTTACTATTAGTAGTCCGACTATATTGTTAGTAGTCTTGATGTTTGGTTTTATTTTGTAGATGTCTACTATGTTCTCCTCATGTGGTTTGATTTACAATGTTGTTAGCATGTTTGTTATCGCTAGTTTCAAATTCTTTTCCTCATCATCTACGGGGATATCTGATATTATTATATTATTCTTTTTTGGCTCCTGCTCAATCGTATTCATTCTGTATCGTAATTCATTTATTTCAAGTTGTAGGTATGAATTTTCCGATAGTGATTTGACTAGTTACCTTTTGAGTAGCTTACTTATTGATCATCAAACTTATCCGACATAAACTGCATGAACTTTTTCATTTCGATGTTTGAATTTCGATCTTGTTTCATGTTAATTAGAACTTCGTATATCATAGTTGACTTTTGGTGTTGACTTTAAGTCTCACATGTGAACATTAGTTTTAACTTTTTATATCTTTGAAGCTGACAAATGCGGAGTATACAGAAATTTATTTCGTTTATGTTTCTATAAAATGCGAAAATCTATAAAATGCGGCTTTTCTCTTTCAGTCGCCAGGCCCGGTCATATTATTAATTAAAGGAGCACCCCCCCCCCCCCCCCCCCCACCCCCGATTTCAAATATACCAAAACATTCAACACAACACAAAAAAAAAGAACTAATCATATCAAAATCAAAGAGGGGAAACGACAGGATACGAAAACAGACCACAAAAT
>WYDF02308671.1:0-15127 GCA_009867245.2 Adranes taylori | reverse complement strand
ATGGAGTCTAGAATCCCTACGACTCTTTTTAAAATCATCTACAGTTGCTTAAAGTGATAGTACTTGCTCAATTCGATACCAAGCGTTAATGCGAGCATCACGATTTTTGTGGCCTTTCCCTCAAAAATTTCATAAGCAAGGTTCTATTTGAAACACTTCCAAAAATTCGATTAACCTATCGTTAGACGACTTTATTTTGTGTGAACGTAATTATAATTATAAACCATTATCGAAACACGAACACCGGCAGCCAAGTTCGTTGCAGTGGGATTCAGACTTGCAATATTACCTATTGAGATGCGTTTTTAGCGCTAGCTGTATGATGACTTGCGTGAATGATAATGGCTTCTTAAACGTGTAGTGAAAGTTAAGCTATCTTTTTCTAACAAGTGTTCGTTTGAATTTACTATCTTATCCTACATATATCTATATTACAATAAATTGTGGCAACAAGATAAGAAAAAATTGAAGTTTGTCCACATTTTAATTGAATTAAAATTACATTTTAATTGAGTCCACATTTTAATTGAATTAAAAAGTGGTTTAATTCAAGTAAGATAAGAATTGATGTAAGTTGAATTAAAGTTGCACTTATTTATTCTTGTCCTAACTTGAAATATCAAATAATAATTTGCACTAGAAATAATGTTAATAAAACAGTTGAGGTGGTATTAAATCGCCAATGTATTATCTGTTCTATTTTATGCTTATTTATAGTCGGCCTGTTTCTGCCTACTTTGGCTTATTATTGACTATATGGTTTAACGTCGAGCCTCTGCTATCGACGCTGATAGGTAGGGTATCAGAAAATTTCGTCTTTACCAACTTTTATTGATTAACTCGTAAAGAGATCTTGATAGTGCGTGCCAACCCGCATACACTAGACCGAAGTTTTACATCTACCCCTAAAGATGCGCATGATAAATTATAGTTACCTTCCTCCTATAATTACCGACCTCGTTTCGTGTGTTGCCTAGATTCGATCAACAACGCAAACCATTATTTACGCTGGGGATCGAACCCGGGACTCCGCGGTGGAAGTCATACATTTTATCCACATCGCTATGGCGTCCGCTTCAATGTATTATATTTCATAACCAATATATCAATGAGTCAATATGTTTGACTGACAATGAAGTTAGCTACTTTCCTAAATACGTTGCCATTAAACTACAAACTGAGAGAAAGCAAACATAACAAACCTCTTCAGATATTTTCTCGGTAGCAAGCGTAAATCAGATTTTGCTTGTCACGTGAGAATGACAATCGATTATCACCTAAAAGTCTGAATCTCACTGCAGGTTGCATGATTCTAAAGTGATTTTCAATACGTAATGCTAGTGTAGCCACACAAGCGATAAATGACGCGCTAAATCTCTTTGATGTGTCAAATGCTACTCTACGAATCGCACATCTAACGCCATTGTAAACGACGATAATAAAGTAGCACAGTAATTTGTGGCTACATGTTCAATACCGCGGTAATCAACGGCGTTGGACATGATGTATAAAATGTACGTATGAAAATTACATCTCAAATTTATGTATTTCCTCTAGGTTGGCAAAGAAGTATTTAGTATAAAACAAAAAAAAGATGCTTTTACAACCGTCGACGTAAAAACGATTTACAATCAGTATCTAGAATAATAGTTTGATTAACTTTGTTGAAGCAACCTGTACAATTTCAATTTATTCTTGAATTGTACTCTTATAATATAATAAAAGATTCAAAAATTGATTTTTAGAACGTACTCATTTTGACGCAACACGCCTTACACGTAGAACACCTATAGACAGGTTAAATTTAATATTTAAAATATTTAAATTTCTACATTTATACAATCGTTTTGAATGTTTAAGTACAATAATTCTATTAAATATTAATATTGTGTACTATAAATATTTATACTGATTTTAAATCAAATATATTAATATTTCTTAAATTATAAATATTACAAATGACGTAAATATTTATAGTTTCTGTGGTATAATGTCTATGTTGCATATATAAATTTATAATTTAAAAATCTTATTATCCTAATTTAAATTTCTATTACATGCAACTCGAGTTAATTTATTTATACATCCTCGAGTTAAATTGCATAAATCATTAATATTTAGTAGAAAAGGTTTGGTAGAATACATCATAAATATTTTTTCGCAGATTTTTTCGGATTTGACATACTTACGTTTGAAACTGTAAAATAATAAATACGTACGAAACTCATATTCACAAATTCAATTTCTCAATAGAATACAATTGCATATTGCAATTACAAATAGACTAGCGCTACTAAATATAAAAAATATAATAAATTTATAATATATCATAAATGTAAAACGTGCTGGAATTTAATAAGAAATTTGACTAATTTGGAACGATCAACAGCGAGTAGTATTGGCATAAAAAAAATTATTTTGCTAAAATGTCAGATAAAATTAAAATCACTTTCCGGATCTGTTACGCATACTAAGAATATTAACCTAAACCCTCATTTCTTTTTGAAGGAAATATTAACCAGTTAAATGTTACAGATAAAAAATAAAAAAACAGTACATCTAATGCTTTTTATGGCATCAACGCCACAATTATTAAATAATTATCAACTAAATTTGATATTTCACTAACGAAATTAGTAAATACACAAATAAAAACTTCTTACTATTCTGTTTAAAAATTGTTTAAGTTGATAGTTGTTATATTGATATCGGCTCGTACATATTTCATCACATTGTTCACGTTAAATAAGATCTCTAATATACGTGAACTTTAGTTGCTTTTTGTGCACGAAGTGCGCACGTTTCGGAGTTTCGCTCCTTGTCATGTACGTGTGTATATAATTTTTATGTATCCACCTGACATTATGCTACATGCATTATACTTGGTGTAAAAATGGTGTATTTTAACCATTGTACTATTAGTTAAATGAAATAGCATTGTGTTGGAAGTTGGTCGGCTCACCTGTTGCCACAAATAATTCCTTATTCATCGATGTCTGCACTTATTAAAATAATAGTTGTTATATTGATATCTCCTCGTTCACATTTAATCACATTGTGAAACAAATGCATACGTACATTATTAAACACATACGTGTCTGACGAGGAACGCAACTCCGCAACGGACGCTCGTAGTACGTTAGTTTATTTAAACTGTTAACTGTGACAAGTGAAGCTTTTAAAAGTTACAAACATCATTAATAAAAAGTTCGAAAATAAAAATGATTTGGAAACTATGTTCGTAATCTTAACAATGCTTTTAATTGCGTCTGCCTCAATTAATAAATATTACAGTAAGATATAAAATAGCAATAATCTGAAAGAGTGCAACTAAATATGTAGAGAAGAATACTAGCAGATATAAATAAAAATAATATATTCAGACAATAATGCCGGGATAAAAGAAAGTTCTGAACTTCAGTAATTAGAACAAGAGAACTACCAATTAGAATGAGAGAAATATCCTTTAAACATAATACTTATTATAATGTTGCAGAAAAACGGCTTTGCTTTAAGAGGTATGGTGCCCAGTCCACCATTAAAATTATCAAAGATTTGCCCTCATTTGCTCCCACTAAAGTATATAGATATGCGGCATAATCTTTAACCTATATGTGAATTTAATTGGTTACAAACACTATCAAAACGCGGTATATGTGTCGTACGAAAACAGGTTTCATGTGTCATTAGCAAAATAACATTATATAGGATATACGCCAGGACCGCATTCAGCTCTGAATGGATCAGTGACATATTCAGTAGCATTTGAAAATTAAAATACCAAAACATTTAATTATTTTTAAATTTCAATATATTTTTTTATAATTTACAAATTATATGAACAAAAAATTGATTAAACAATCAACTATTATTCTAATTTAATACAATATTTGATAGCAATACCAGCCAACTACTGGTCTTTTCATCCACCAAAAGAAAATTAAAAATAACATGTGTATGAATCTAACTACAAAATAAATATTTAACTTTATTATTTTTTATAACAAATTATTATAAACATGATATGAAGCAGTTACTTTTGGACTTCTAGTAACCTAGTGATTTACAACGTTGTGTTTTTATTTCTCATACTGCAGTTAAACCATTTTTTACCTATAACGGGAAATACGGAGTACCTTTATCCTTTGAATGTGTGTGAGATTGCTCACCATATAGTATTCAAACTTAATATAGGTGGTCTTTGAGTGCTTAAGTATTTTTGGGCGCAGGCATTCTGAATATAAATTATTACTTTAATTACTAAAATCACTGTACCGTGGTTTTGTGATTTTGAAGAGTTACAGTATGCATTGTTATTACTATTGTTTTAAATTAATTGTTGCCCATGTGCTATTTATTCGCTGTATACTGCATTTGGTATAAATGCATTGTAGTGGTAACATTTAAACTTTAAGTGGTAACATTTAAACATGTTTTATGAGAAATTCTGGATAATCCATTAAAAGCATACATAATCCATTAAAAATATTTATCGAATACACGAGTTTAGTTCTTTAATATAGTTTTACGTGAAGTTTCTTTACGTGAAGTTTTTTAGATTTGTAAACTTACAAAAGAATGTTCTATGCACTTTTTTCTAATAATATATAACAAATACATCACAAGATTTAAGTATTTAACCAAAATATTTGTTAAGAAGCTTGTGAAAAAATTGTCGCGATAAAAAGTATGAAATAAAAAAAATGTAAGCGCAATTTGACAAGAAAGAATGGTTTTAAACAAAATTTAATTATTGTGTAGTCACAAGAATTATTGTTATTTATACTTTATAATTGACATATCTGTGTAGTTTTTACACAAAATTGTAACTCCTCCGTTACAAATGTAAAAACGCTAATATATAATATAAACTAAAATTTAGAATTTAATTTTAAATCTAATCTAAATAAAACAAAATATATCGAAGTTGTTAGGTTTTCAATAAATTTTCAGATATTTTAAAATTTACTCTTAATTATAGACGTGCGAATGTAATAATGTTATTACAGAGATGTGGGACTGTTGTATATTCTTGTTAAAAATGTTTATACTGTTTTATTATAATAAATTTTCCATATTATTGTTATCTACGCAAATTATACAAATTGTATAATATTAATAGGCGGTTTGAAAATTTTCTTAATTTGAACATCCTGGAAGAATCCTTACGTAGGCATAGATTTGTACCAATTGATTAATTGTGAAATGCGTTTTTAGTTAAATAATATTTGTACTTCTTCAGAAAGTACAATTTCTAAAGAAATTGTAATATTAAAGTTATTACTTTTGTTATCTATGCCCTACAAAGTTATTTTTATTTAAAGTCAGTTTTAGTATTTATTGCACCTTGTTTTTGTGGTTAGAATAGATATACTTCGGATATATCGGAATTAATTCGGATAAAAATTAGGCATTTTTTTAAAAAGAAAAATAAAAAAGATTACATCTGGAATCGATTATAATTGGATATTTTTTGGAATCCTATTATAACAGGTATGTTGTTGTTGTATAGTTATTTAAAGTCGGTATATATTCGCCGATATGGCCCATCACCAAGTCTCGCCGCTCAGTTAAAAGAGGAATGGGAAATATGAGATTCAAAACTTGACATCAGGATGTAAGATGCGAACTGGAAACTTAACCTTATTTCATTTTGAGCACTAAATTATAAATTAATCTTCGACCTTACTAGAAAGTTAGTCAAACAATAAAATACTGCTCTATTTATATTGGAAACTAAATAATTAATTTGAAACGGACGAGAAGTTCCAAACTGTGAAGCAGGTATGTAATATTTTGTTTGCTTCGTATGATTTGACACATTTTAAATGTGAAGAACTTCGTGTATGGACGTTAATTTAATTTATTTTACTTTTTGGTCTATGTATATAAATGCGAATTAATGTATTGTTATGTAATATTTTATGTAATATTTTACAAGTTTAAATTATACAGCGTCACGATTTCCAACAAAGCATTATAGAATATGTTAAATTTAGGATTCCTGTTTGAAGTTTATTTCTGTTATATTTAATACACAGTTTTCTCATCGTATGTTGAACTTTTGCACGTTGTGAACAATTTAACCTATTTTATAAATTTTCTTGGGGTCCTTTTCTTTACTGTGGATAGAACTGCTTTTAAGAGAGGATACTTTTATTACCTATGTTTTATTTTCACCGATAATAATTTTCAAAGGAAAACGTTTAGAATTTTTTATAGTCAGGAGCAAAATATCTTGAAAATTTAGTACGTATATATTACAAAACATGTTATAGGTACATATTTAGTATATAGAAATTTGAATACATAGAAATTTGTAGCCTCGAATGCTCCGCCCCATAACTCAGCCACTGTCCGATATTCTATCAGTACGCTATATGCCTCTGTAAACCAAATTCTTATAATTTTCCCTTTGAAAGCAAAGTGTGTGCAAATTTGCATATATTAAAAAGATAATTATCTAGTTATTCGCTGTATACTGCATTTGGTATAAATGCATTGTACTAGCTGTGTGTATTGTATATGGACGAAATAGCACCTTACAAATTGAGATGAACTATTAAAGTGTTTATATGTGACCAACCTAAAGATGGCCAAAGTTGTTTCTTCAGTGATCTAAATTGAAAAGGGCTTTAAAAATCAAAGCTTAACACCTTAGACAACACGTCTAATTCATCTCCAGTATTAGAGTACGTACTAATACTATATTTAAATGAAGAATCAACATCCGTTATCAACATCCTCTCCTTACAACTAAAGACGCAAGATATCATTACATTGAATTGTTAATTCGATATTCTATCAGTACGCTATATGCCTCTGTAAACCAAATTCTTATAATTTGGTTTACAAAGACATTTGGTTTACAGAGGAAAAGGAATTATAAGAATTAGTTTAAAATTAAGGTAAGGTGGATACGTGTTTCTGACATAGGCAGCCGTTATCAACATCCCCTCTTTACAACTATAGACGCAAGATATCATTACATCGAATTGTTAATCATATATTCTGTCAGTACGCTATATGCTCCTGTAAACCAAATTCTTATACTTTGGTTTACAAACCAAATTCTTATAATGCTCTGTAATTTGGTTTACAGAGGCATATAACGTCTGATAGAATATTGGACTAACAATTCGATGTAATGATATCTTGCGCCTATAGTTTGAAAGAGAGGGTGTTGATAACTGCTAAGCCTATGCCAGAAACACGTGTCCACCTTGCTTCAATTTTTAAACTAATTCTTATAATTCCTATTCATTTACGATTTTCGAAATTAGCACCTACCTGTTTAAAGTTGTCTTACTGCTAGACAGTAAATACTACTTACATTCTTCATTTATAATTTATTACGATTCAACTTACGTCTCACTAAGTTTCTGACAAGGTAGTTGATATGTGTAGACATGTGTTTCTGAAATTGGTGAATTGTCTGGTGTCGTCAATCAGAAATGGTGATTTTTTTAGGCTATTTGTTTATTCAAATCTCATTGTTTGAATCAGGTCTCATGGCAGGCATATAATAATATCTAATTTTTGCTACATTTTCTTTACACTTTTCAATTATATATCAAATATAAAATCTGCTAATTTTCTGAAAGAACATATACGCTCACTAAAACATTATTATATATTATACTCGAGACAATATATAGTCCTGTAAAATCTGCTAAAAATTTGGTTTACTTACATTATTAAATTACTATTATTGTTTAAATTACTAAATATTTTTATCGCGTTACAAAATATTATTCGTACGAACTCTTTGTACCTGAATAAAATCTGATATAAAATTTCACTTATAAAATGGGATTGAATCGTTAGTATAAAATATCTTAAATTATTTATTGAAATAAATTCCTTAAAATAATCAAACATGTCTACATATTCTAGACATTCCAATTCCGATATAATTCCGAAATTAAAATTGCACAAAATTTAAACCGGGGATAAAAGGTTTTACAAAATATTTATATATTTTTTAAGAAAATATGTCGATCTCGGACTTGATATAATGATAAAAAGTTACAAATATTTTAAATTAAATTATTTTTCACGTTAGAAACTAAGTGGCGTTAATTTTGCCTCGTCGTAGAAAGAAAGTAAAACTATTTTTTTTTGAATGAGTTAAAATGTGACTAGTATAAAAATAAATTCTAAATTGACCAGAATAAGCTATAAAACTGATAAAACGGAAACTTTCGCAAAATAATGTAGAAAATTTAAAAATTCACAGAAAAATTCCAAAATATTTTTTCAAAATAAGCCTTAAAATATTTTCGGAGAACTTTTACAAAATAATACCCGGTACCTCCACAAATTGTTGCGTTGGATTTTGGACGCGAATATGAAGAGAGATGAAATTCGCTAAAGTAATGTACTAAAGCCGTAAACGAACCTAACCTTTCTGCTTTATACGGGATGAAATGGGAGTTGATAGAGCGACGGTTTATTAATTGAATTGTGGTACTAGAATAGCTTATGGCTTAGCTTAACGTTTCCACGTAAATTTGAGCACTATATTAAAATGGGACAGCCGTGAACAAATAAAAGCATGAACAAATAAAATAAGAACAAATAAAAATGATTAAATTTAAAGTCAATATAATGAGAATTAAACCACAAAAGTAACATAAAAATCAATAAGACAAAATAAAATAAATCAATACTCGTTACTCAATAAAAAATTATGTGTATGAAATAATTACGGAAAAAATGAACATAAATTAGAAACAAATTTTGGCTCAGTCAATTCTAATAATATTCGAACTACTTGTTACTTTTCACTAATTAGATTCCGCGTTTAAACTTATTTACTTGTTCAGCTATGATTCAACCGATACTTGATACAATGATTACTTTTATTTTAATTAATTATTTTATTCAGAATTTCTTGTCACGGACAAAGGTTCTCTTTTTGTTTTTAATTTTTAAATTTCACTTTCAACAAACTTTTTTCTACGTTATGCATGGGGTTTTAATGGGTTTACTCTACCTTAGATTCCTTGCCTTGGATTTCAGACTTGCCTTAGATTCCAACCTAGATTACAATTGTAACCACTGACTTATTTCCCCCTATTTGTGATAAATTCATATAATAATCTAATATACTCTCACCTAATTACCTGGCCACTACTTAAAAAAAAACAGTAGTGGCCACTTCTTTTATAATTGATTTACTTCCATCGGAGGCATTTTTCCTACTCTGCGTGGTTGTGGGTGGCCTTGGCATACATATTATTTAATACGATCTCACAAAGCCAGCCCTCAATTTCACTAATTTACGCCTTCTATATACTGTACATTTCTTCCGCTAAATTACAAAGTCAACATCATAGAAATTATGAGTCCTGTCGGCAAATTTAATATTAATAATTATTCCTATAGAGAAATTCTAGATGTTCCCAATATGAAAGTATCATGTTCAAAATGTTTTAAATGATATTTTATTCCATAAAGTAAAATGTTCAAATGAAACTTCCAAGTCAATTTTTAAATAACATTTTCAATTTATCAACTAGTTGAATAGTAAACAAAATGATTAAGTTACTAAAGCATTTCATAGAAACTATAGCCATCTTGAATAATTTAGATGACGTATGCTTACTAAATGCACACAAAGCATATATAGTAGAACTACATTAAAACGAGTACAAATACCTTCGTTAAATTATTATTTAAAAATAAACGGAAATGACTTATTAATACGTGTAATCAATTTATTATTGTTCAATTAAATTATGTTATGCTAATACAATTGGAGGCCGTTTGTTGTTTTATGCAGTTTTACGCTTAATCTGTTACGTGTACTACAATAAGAAGTATTGTGCCATTTTATTTTATAAATTCTGGTATAAGCAAAGAAAATATTAAACATCTAATGTAATGGATATTTGATGACTGAAGAACTTGAGTCATTGAGGAGGTAAAAATTGAAGACAAACCTTCAAAATATTTTTATGTAAGTACAACGAGTAATATTGTCACTTTTTATATTATTTATACATTGCTATCGAATAAACTACTTTTAATTAAGGAAAACGACGGTGCTCGTACTTCAAAATATTTTTAATTTTACTCAAAGCAGAATAAATCTGACACGTTTCTACACTCAGTGGCGGCGCAAGATCATAAATTTATGTGGGCAAGATTCATTTTGCGAGGCCCTCTGCTCGCGAATGAAGACAGATTTTTAAAATCGCGAGGCCCCTCAAACAGCGAGGCCGTGGGCTGTGGCCCACGTCGCCCACGCCTTACGCCGCCTCTGTCTACACTACAACTGTATCATTATCAGATTTTAATTTTTTGCATTATATTAAAAACCAAATTTTCAATAAGGGAACACGGGGCAAGACGGGGGTGGCTAACTTTGAACTCGATAAAAAAAAAGTAACTCCAAATTTTAGAATAACGCATAGTGCTTTTTTTATTAAACAATTTAAAGTATAAAATTAACATATCTATCTTATAAAAGTACATGTGTTAGAGAATAACGCACTTGTAACAAATGATGCAAATAACCAATGTTACCCCACGTGTGGGGTAAGATGGGGTACATATTGAAAAACCAGTTTTTCGTCTACTGGCAAAACTAAACAGCTATACTAGATCGTCATCTTCATCCTCCTCTCCCGCACATGAGCAATGGGCCCATTTCTCGCATTTCTAGAAATGAACCCAACCTTTAGTAGATTCAAGTAATTACAATAAAGACATGCTGCATCAGCAGGAACATCTCCTGAAGAGTCTGATGTTGAGGAATCCTTTTCTGTCCCCTTTTTCATTGGAAAATGTGATATTTCTTTTCACTTGCTCCATCCTTTTATTTTTGTCTTCTTTTAAAGTGGCTTTTTCTTATTATTTTCTTTTATCAGTAGCTTTTCTGTTTTCTTATCGCTTTCTACTTGAAGTTAGTTTTTATACGGCGTGCCAGTGAGGACGATTACAGTGTTTAATGCTATCTTTAATATACAAGCAATGACATATGTGATATTAAGAAAATACTTAATTTGATCCCTGTTTAATTTCTAGCGAAAATATTTAATTCATGTGTGGATATTTTTCCAACATTTGATTCGAATTTGATATACGGTATTTAATGCTATATCCAATGTACAAGCAATTAGATAACATATGTGACATTAAGAAAATAGTTAATTTGATCCCTGGTTTACTTCTAGCGTAAATATTTATAATATGTGTGGATATATTTCCAACATTTGTTTCGAATTAGTTATATCCTTAAATTGATTTTCCTCGCAGGTGTTGTTGTGCTTCTAACTGCAGGGATATGGATTATGTCCTCCGGAGAAATTATTAAAGATTTCTATGGTGTTACATGGACTGGATGCTGCTGCGTTGGAGTTAATAGGATAGTAGATTGGTTTTCAATGTAGGAGAGCTTTCCATCTGGCCAAAACGAACAACCTGGCATGTTTTCAGGAAGCTTAGTTTTCTTCTCAGCTTTTCCATATTTTGAAGTGACATCGGTGGCTGTTTCTGGGATATATTCAATTACCTCATTTCCCTCCCAGCATTTTCATTTTTGGAAGTGACTTCAGCCGTTGTCCCTTCAGGAATTGGACGGTTGCTTACTTCTGGTCCAACAAAATCAGCATTGGTGAAAATATCTTTATTGCAGACCCAGTTTTTCGAAAACCGTTTATTGCTGTCGCCATATTTGCAGATTTCCAAATAATTTTACAATTTGGAACTGCGAGACCACACGGCCGGGGTTTTACGTAGCCAACTGTTCACTTTTGCTTCATAATATGTGTTAAGAGGCTTCATATACGCAACATCTAGTGGGTGTAGCATGTGCGTGCAATGGAGTGGTTGACATAATAAGATGACGTTGTGTTCTCGAGCATGTTCAATAAGAACTATGTTTTGGGTGTGTGGGTGATGCCCATCTAGCAAAAGTAAGACTGGTGACTCTTTAGAATCTCCACTAAACTCAACATATCTTTAAAATCAGGAAAAAATTATATCGGTATGCATCCAACCAGACGGATGATATTGAACCAACGCACCAGGAGGATACTCGTTAAGTAGTTGAAGATGTAGCCTCACCCTGGGGAAAATAAACATAGGTGGCATATATGTACCTGACGCATTAAAGCATACTTCAACTGTTACAGTAGTTTCTCTTTCAGCTGAAGTCAAAGCACCGACTTGTCTTCGTCCTCTCTGTGCAATAACTTTAGATCGTGACTCCGATACAACGGATATTCCTGTTTCATCACAATTCCATATCTGATTTGCCGTCAACTTATAGCTATCCACAACTTCGTATAACAGCTCAAAAAATTGATTTACCGCTACGCGGTTGAAACCCATTGCACGAGCAGCGCTTGTATTTTCTAGTTTTCGAATGGCCAAAGGTAGATGACGTGAAAGGAATATATTTACCAAGTCGTTAGCCATCATCTTTGGAAAACGAGTGTTGTTTCCACAGTCTTATGGCCCACTGGTAGACGACCTTCCTTAGTTCAAGTTTAGTCAACCCAAATTTCTCCATTTTCTTTAGATATGAAATGAGCTGCTCCTCTTCATCTCTAATAAACGTAGTGGATTTAGGCCCTAAAGGTTGACTTAATTGAAATGTTGGCTCATTGGTAGTCTATCGACGCTGCTTCACATTCCTCTATAGAATCGTTTGAGACACATTGAAAGATTTTGATGCTTTGTAGTAACCAATTTGACCAGTCACTACAGCTTCGATTGAATTTCTCATCCTCTCTGGAGACCATTTTCGACGATCAGTTTTTCTCTGATAGTTACGAACAATTTTCTAGTATAAAAGAAAATATCAATTAAATATTATGCATCTGGAGATTTGGGCACCCTGTCTCACTCGCATAAAATATATTCTACAAATATTTTCCCTGAAATAAGAATAATTTCAGTTAAGTAAATTCTAAAAAAATCATATCGTATATTGGGGCAAAATGGGGTACCAAATTGCCTCGAATACGTTTTCTTCCTCTGTAGCAGTCTCCTAAATAAGTAAAACCAATTGGATGGAGACTCCATATATTAAATCAAAAATAGGTTCAAGTGCTTTGTTGTAAATATTAAATAAGAAAAACAATGGTGCTCCTACTCCAAAATATTGTATATTTTATTAAAACGAGAATTGATTCTGCCAGTTGGTTCTATTTATTTAGAAGATTGGTACAGAAGAAAATAATTTTTAAATACAATACAAAAACTTAGTCAGATGTCGTCGAAACTGTCGTCACATTTATTCTGCTTTGAATAAAATAAAGAATATTTAGGAATAGGACCACTGTGCTTTCGTTAATTAAATATTTACTCCAAAACACTTGAACCTATTTTTGAACCACTTTTGTCTGTTGATATAAATAATTAAACGTATTGACATTGAGAATCTCGTTTTCAGGTGCTAGTAAATAAATTGGTTATATTGATAAATCACAATATTATAATTATAACATTTAATAGTTTCTAATTTTTAACAATTACAATTAATGGTATATCTAAACGTTTGTATAAATTTATGTGTTATACAAAGATGACACAAAGGTTGTTCAAGTTAAGTAAAATTTTAAACCGCTAATATAAAATACTTCACTCAAACAATATTTTCTTTTTAGCGGGTAGATCCTCAAAATGCCCAAAAAAGTCATATTCTTATAATGTCAGCTTGCCTTTGATAGAAAATTATTTAGACGGTTTTGATAGTGCGTATGCATTAGCCGACATAATATTTCATGATATGTTTCCAGATGTTTGTGATACTAATTCGTATATAACAGTAAGTACTTAAATATCAGTTTATTATAGGTATGATTTTAAGTTCATATTAATTAAAAAATACCAAAAAATAATATTTATTATATTGTCACGTGTTTTTTAGGGCGGAGGGTTGTTTTCTCCGGCGTGACATGGGTGAGAGGGGACTTTTATATGGGTTAGCGTAGCAATCGATTGCTCACAATTATAGATACCTGAACTCCTTCGTTATTCTTTAAGATAGCATTTTAGTTTAGCTACTTCTAGCAAAATTATTAATTGAATAATTGAGTAGTCACTGGTCACGTCAATCCTTAACGATAGTCATAAGGCTTAATAATTCAGGAATCAGAAATAAAACAGCTATTCAACTTAATTAAATTGGATTGGTCATTAAAAATGTTTACACGCAATCCAATGACATGCTCATTCATTCCCATACGTAAAATAAAATAATCAACGCTTTGCAATTAATAAAATTAATCAACACTACAATAAAACTGACTTTATGAGTTGTTCAGTTACATCAAAGAAATGTTAAACTAGGTACTTACAGATTTTGCCGCTGAACACAAACTAATTATATATTATTTTAGAGTAACGCGCCATTATCTTAATTATTTATTTATATTTATTTTAGCTTTACCTTGATCAACAAACTTGTTACTAATTACACTCGACTTTACTTTATTCATCAAAATTATACTCAAGTTAATTTATCTGAATTATTCCCAAAAATATCAATGCTAAGTATCGCGCTACATTAGACGAATGTATAATAAAATACTTAATAAATTTATGATCACACTCTAATTAGACATTACTTTATCTTTTATTTAATTATTCTTCTAATATTACTTTAATCCGGATTATTATTTCGCTACCTAGTCCAGCAGTACGACGTTCGGCGGACGCCCAAGTTTATTATATTCTCTACTAGAACTGGGCAACGTTATACGTTTATACATACTGATCCCCTTCCACATACAGATATGCATATTTTTCGTCATGATTAATTTGTACATAATTACAAGGACATAGCGCACTTAGCTTATTGTAATTACACTGCCCCTGACTTTCTTTAAACGACACCTCCTAAATATTCATTTCTTACGATAATTAGAACACTAAACACCTCGGAAATACTCTAGTCCCGTCGGAACTTAATATATTTCTATACTGAAATTCTGAACTCATTAATATGCTTTTAAAATGTATTCACGCTATATTTTACTTCATAAATAGAAGCTTGAATGATTCTATAAATGTTAATTACGACTTGTCAGGCTTTCCACTAGCATACACCATGTTTACTGTTAACAACTCTTAACAAGGTCTATGCGTCCTGAAGTTCTTCTATCAGGAC
>WYDF02308660.1:0-15128 GCA_009867245.2 Adranes taylori | reverse complement strand
AATAATCATTGGTGTATAATTCTGAAGACATTATACAGAATTATACCCAGGTAAATGCATCCAATTCCTTCATTAAATTCAAATGCAAACGATAAGTTTTAAAATTAACCTAATTCCAAATAGCTTTGTCTAATGGTAACCTTAATGAGTTTAACTGGAGTCTCCCTAATCAACTTCTCCCTCAAATGTGAAGTTTTAACACTAGATTTGACAAGTTTAACTCTACAAATGTTAGGAACAACATAGAATTTTAAACATTATTTCAAAAACCAGATCTTTAACAAACAATTTTTTTCTTTTCAATAGTAACTTTCGAATGATAGTAAACAATTTGGTCGAATATACCATAATGATAAATAAAAAAAAAATAACAGAAATACAATTATAGAAATTGTTTTATTAAAATATATCAATAATGTTATAAATTCTTAAACCAATATTTCAAATTAATCTTTGATAACTTGCAAATTAAGTCATTTAGGCTATTGAAAGAACATTTTAAGTCAAACTTAATGAGTAATCAAATTAATCAATATCAAAATTATTTAAATTAGGCAGATATAGTTTTAGATTATGTATTTTGATCTCGTAGAAGAAAGTCAAATATATATTTAATTTTAGGTTCAAACAA
This sequence comes from Adranes taylori, assembly GCA_009867245.2. Classification (NCBI taxonomy): domain Eukaryota; kingdom Metazoa; phylum Arthropoda; class Insecta; order Coleoptera; family Staphylinidae; genus Adranes; species Adranes taylori. Next base: position 14,497 of record WYDF02308660.1, on the reverse strand, counting down.
TCATTATATATGAATGTAAATAATGGTTATCAAGCATCCATTTCCACAACTTGTACCCAAACCTTATTGGTTTTTAATGAATATGGTGTTTGGTTCCATGTCTGGTGTAATAAGACAGAATTGTCTCATTAATTGAATTGTAAACTGATACAGTTTAACCACTTGTCTTTTCTGGCAAATTTGTATTATTGCATAAATGCAAATATTGGTAAGCACAAATGCATATATTCCTGAATTTCTAAAAATCGATCTCTAGACGTATTATTTGCGACTGCTTCATTATAAGTATCTGACTTTATTTCCCAAACATTCGATTACTCTTTGGTGTTATGTAACGTGTGAGAAGAAAAATCGTTATATATATACTTTTATTTCTTTCTCAGTAACATTAAGATTATGCTTTCTCTGTGAAGCATACAAATCACTTCGTTAGAAAAAAGGAATTCAAACCATTAAAGTTTGTAGTTGCGATCTTCAGATATACCTGTATGAGTATCAGCAGATCTTTTCAGAATCAGGATAGATCAGTTGATCTCTCTACATTAGTTGATCTTTGATTTTGAACGGATATCCTTATTTTTTTTTTTATTTAGCGGAGGTAGAAATTTGAGTTCAGGTGGATGCTAGGTTATCGGATTTTTTAGCTATGCGCTTCAGTTATGAAATTAACTTCGACATCCGATTGAAGAATTCTTCCTGGTAGGTGATTTGCATCAACTTTAACTTCAACAAGTGCTCAGCCCTAGTACTATTTTCATCCGTAAACACTCCCATCCCCCATTTCATTATCTTCGTAGAAAAGTTCTTTGATATTCTAGGTATACGAAACGATCTGCCAAAACAGTTCTTAAAGTGTGTTTATACCTATATACTATTTTGTAACTAAAACACGAGGAATTTTCTTAAACATAATTTATTTTTGGTGTTAAATAGTTAATGTTAGATAAAATTCTGAATAACCAAATACTTATGAACTATATCATATTCATTTAATATAGATCTTAATAAACTAAAGCTATTCTATGCTAAACCTATTCTATGAATATTTTCATTATTATACAAGTTGAAAACAAGCTGAAGGTTATTTGCTTATCATGTTTAACAATATTTAAAATTTATGTATATACGAATTGCTAACATATTCGTCAATATAAAACCATAATAATATAGCTCCATTTCGTTTTATAACTAAACAAGTTGATTTATATATATATATATATATATATATATATATATATATGTGTGTGTAATAGACTTACAGGCCTAAAGATTAAGAATCATTTCATCATGTAAAATCTTCAGTAAAATTTGTTTGGTCAAATAATAACATTAGAACAATGTTACGATCCTATATTTTTGTTTGAAATAGGTATAAGCACTGCAAATGATGAATTCGATTATAGCGATAAAGTAAGAAAAAACATCTACTAGAGGATTCAAATTTGTAACAGTTGCTTTCGTAGAATACGTTTCCCTCCAGTAAGCAAGGTAGCAGTCCCTTTTCTAACTTCATCAGTTCTATACAAATAACTATAGGATAACAATTTAAATAGTATTAACTGAAAATTGCGATAAATGACTGTCCACAAAGTTGAGGATTAATTAGTTCCAAACCAAATGTAGCAACTGAGAAATAAGAAACATGCGACACTGATGTTTCTCATCCTGGACTAATGTACATCTCTGCAATCAAATGTAGGGTGACCGTACGTCCCGATTTGCAGGAGATGTTCCGAATTTCGAAGACCCATCCAGCTGCCCTCAAGTGTCGTGCGGGATGCTAAATGTCCCGAATTTAATAAATTGCGTGAGTTGGTTTCCACAATTTGTAAAAAATGATGGACTTTACTGCGCCCTAAGAGAAAGGAAATGAGTTTTTTTCCTACGTTCATGGCTACGTTCATCAGAGCAATCAGCTTGCTACTGATTGCAAGCAGTACCGTTGAGCGCATGTGCTCAATACAAACATTTTTGGTAAGCAATCGCCATTTTTGCAAGCCTAGGTTTATAATGGTTAAATTGCCAATGCAGCTTAAATTGCTGTCAGAATAGTTTGACGTTTCATATCCGTTTATCAAAAAGCAAGAATAATGGTAAGACCTCACAAACGCGTTTCGCGTCAGCGTCGCCGTTAATTTTGTGCTTTGGCGATTTTGATAGGTCGATGTCAGTTTGTCTCATTGACGCTAGGTTCTAATATATGCCAGCGCGAGAGTTGAACTAAATTTTGTGCAAAGATTTGACGCAGGAAACGTCATTTGCTACAAACACCTACTTCTAATATTTATACTTATATTTAAAGTTATAAAATTAAAACTCAATTAAATACTTTTTGTTGCTCACCAAAAATGTGTGGCCCGTTAGCAATGCATAATTTTTATTCGACTATGTCCAGGATTTTTTTTTCAAACATGGTCATCCTAATCAAATGGCTCATTAGTTTTAACAGTATGAACAAGCTTGTGTTTCTTTAATGCACCTTTTACTCTAAAACTAGAATCACATTGCAAACATTTGTATGGTTTTGTGTCAGTATGAATAAGCATGTGGCTTTTTAAACCCGATTTCTGCCTGAAACTAGAATTGCATGCGAAACATTTAAATGGTTTTTCACCAGTGTGAATAAGTTTGTGTTTATTAAAATTGCCTTTTTCTTTAAAACTAGAATCGCATTGCAAACATTTGTATGATTTTTTGTCGGTGTGAGTAAGCATGTGCCTTTTTAAACCCGATTTCAATGTGAAATTAGAATTGCATTCGAAACATTTATACGGCTTTTCACCAGTATGAATAAGCTTGTGACTATTCAAGTTACATTTTTTTCTAAAACTATAATCGCATTGCAAACATTTGTATGGTTTTTCACCAGAATGAATAAGCTTGTGGCTATCTAAATGCGATTTATGTTTAAAACTAGAATTGCATTGTAAACATTTATGTAATTTTTCGCCGGTATGAACGAGGTTGTGTTTACTTAAAGCACTTGTATCTGTGAAACTAGAACCGCATTGCAAACATTTGTATGGTTTTTCACCAGTATGAATACGTTTGTGTCTATTTAAACGAGTTCTTTGGCTGAAGCTAGAACTGCATTCTAAGCATTTATAGGGTTTTTCACCAGTATGAATAAGTTTGTGTATATGTAAATGAGCTTTCTGTCTAAAATTAGAATCGCATTCCAAACATTTGTACGGTTTCTCACCAGTATGAATAAGCTTGTGACTGTTTAAACTAGCTATCTGGCTGAAACTTGAATTGCATTGTAAACATTGATATGGTTTTTCACCAGTATGAATAAGCTTGTGTATATTTAAATGAGCTTTCTGTCTAAAACTAAAATCGCATTCCAAACATTTGTATGGTTTTTCACCAGTATGACTAAGTTTGTGACTATTTAAACTAGTTGTCTGGCTGAAACTAGAACAGCATTCTAAACATTTGTATCGTTTTTTATTATTATGTATACACTTGTGCCTCTTTAAAGAGTTCTTACTTGAGAAACAAGATCCGCATTTTTCTTCTTTACAACATACACAATATGCTTCCTCAGTTTTGAATTCCTTTTTAATTTCTAATTGCTTGCTATCATTTGGCAATAGTTCATTATGTATAACATCAATTTTAATGTCCACACCAGATTCATCGTTCGTGATTTCTTTCTTAATTTCCTGATTTGTATGTTCATCAAATAATATTGTAGTTTTTATTGGCCGTAAATTGGTATCTGAAACCAAACCCACCCATTCGTATAAATTTTCACTTTTAGAAATACTCTTGCAATCTATCAAATCGGACTTTTGCGTAGCGTAGGAATCAGATTCTAAATTTTCGTATGGTGTTTCGTCCTTATGAATTTGCATATTTGTTATCAAAATACTGTTACGTGCGGAACAAGCATCATACTCAAAACAAGTTTCTTCGTAATTTACAGGTTTTTCTAACTCTCTTTTGAATTCATTTTTAATGTCCACTTCATGGCGATCAATTCGCAATAGTTCATTTTGTAGATTATCAATTTTCATGTCCACGTAAGATTCAACGCTAGAGTTTTCTTCCGTAATTTTCATATTCGTGTATTCACTTTTTATCGAATTCATATAGGAAAAATTTAAAGGGATCTAAAACATATAATTATACATATATCAAGAAAAAATTTGATGATTTGTATTGCCTTACTTGACATAAATAAGTATTTATCTAGTTGATAAAACTAGTACATCATACACTAAACAAGTCTCTATGAAGTATTCTATGAAGTATGTACGCGATATGTATTGTAGTAGAAAATTTATAGAGAAGTTTTCGGTAGGACACAATTCGAGTAAATAATAGACGCTTATTAATAATTTCGACAACTTATTTGAGTTTTCTTAGGCGGCAGTCTCACTGAACGAGTAACGTCGCTTTATGACGATCGAGCAAATTTAGAACACGCAAACACATACAGCGCTGGTCCCGCGTAACCATTGCTTACCACCAACAACAGCTAGCGATTAGTTTATAATTTCAAACGTGCTTGAAATTTGGTGGATGGTTAATCTTGGTCGTTCCATGTGCACTTGGTCTTGAATCCATATGAACTGGATTCAATTCCGTACGATTTCAATTCGACTGGTTTTGAAGTCTCGCTTTTGCTGTTATGTTCGCTTTAGGTGTAGATAGTTGTCATTGGCAAAAGAATATTTTTGTTTCATTTCTTGGCGAATTTTAATAAAATGGCATAAGCTGGACATCTGTATCGTCTTTAGTACAAAAGGTATTATATACTCGAAATACGCTTTGAAAAGCGGCTATTACATGAAATAAATCTATTTTCATTGCCAAATCAATCAATACAATGTTTATGTAAGACGATTGCTGTTGAAGTATTTTCTTATTCTTACATATAACTCGACAACATTGTTATTCATTTTTAGTTACGAGTACATTGTAACCTAAAAACCCAATCGTAAGCGACGAAAATTAGATTAAAATAGAAAACGAGAATTGCGATTTAGAGGCAAAATGCGTACAATTCGATTTTCTAAAAATTCTCTCTCTCTTTTTAATATTCAGAATCAGAGGGCTGTTCATTTGTGACGAAAACTCGTATAGTGCTGGTTTGTACGTACTGAACCAGTTAATTTGGAACAGATTCGCATTTAAAATGGTTTTGTATCAATGACTACGTTCATCAAAGCAATCAGCTTGCTACTGATTGCAAGCACTACCGTTGAGCGCATGTGCTTACTACAAGCATTTTTGGTAAGCAGTCGCAATTTTTGCAAGCCTAGGTTTAGAATAGTTTGACGTTTTATATCCGTTTATCAAAAAGCAAGAATAATGGTAAGACATCACAAATGCGTTTCGCGTCAGCGTCGATGTTAATTTTGTGCTTCTACGATTCTGATTGGTCGATGTCAGTTTGTCTCGTTAACGCTAGGTTCTAATATATGCCAGCGCGAAAGCTGAACTAAGTTTTGCGCAAAGTTTAGCGTTGACGCAGGAAATGTCATTTGCTAAAAACACCTATTTCTAATATTTATACTTATATTTTAAGTTATAAAATTAAAACTCAATTAAATACTTTTAAAAGTCTTAAAATATATAAAACATTAATATATCATAAGAAATGGATTCTATATTTATATTTTGGTGGAATATCTAATAGAATATCTAAGGTGGAATATCTAGAAAAATAAATAAATAAAAAGAAAATAGATATATAAACGTGCGTTGCGAGTGAAACTACAACGAAAATAAGCATTATATAGTTTGTTCGGGAACTGTAGTGAGAAAGGAAATAAAGTTATAATTAAAATGAAATTCAATAGTGTTCCAAATACTACATACAAATGATTAACTAAATAGTTTTTTAGATAACAAACGAAAACTTTGTTTAAAAAAATAATTTTATACAATGAACTCTTTTATTTGGAAATATTTGTGATGAACATTTTTCTCTTGATGAATGATATTAAATTTACATTTTGCCTTCGACGCTTTCATCATTTTCAACATGATGTAAGAACGTTACGTTCTTCATATTGTCTCTTGTTCTAGTGTCAACCTGTCAAGGCAGGGCTTAATTTTTAATTTTCATCTTGTTGAAAATGATGAAATCGTCGAAGACAACATGGAAATTTAAGATTATTCATTAAAGAAAAATTCTTCATCAAAAATATTTCCAAATATGACAGTCCATTGTTTAAAATGAATTTTTTAAGAATATCAAAATGTGTTTGGGCACATGTTGACTCAGAAATGGAAACAGTTACAGTTCCGATGAAAGGGCGATTGTTGCATTGAAACATGTCAACAAAGCTTTTGTTTGTTAACTAAAAAACTAATTAATTAATCAATTATTTGGAGTATTTATTGGTACACTATTTAATTTAATTTATCGTCAATTGCTACTCAAATTCTAAACCATTTCATCATCAAAGTTATAATTGTTAGTAAATGATATATGCAAATGAAGTAATAAGTAAATGATAAAATAAATTTGCAAATGAGCAGATTTGCGGTGAAATCTGATATTGGGCACGTTATAAACAGAAGTGCTGATAATTTGGATCAATAAGGACCTGCAAAGAAAAAGAGAGCAAATGGCCGGTGAAGATGATGCATGGAGGAAGGAGAGCATAGAGTTCCAAAAAGAAATTTCAAAAGAATTAAGAGAGGTCAGGATGGAGTTGAAAGAAATGAAAGAGATTCAAGAGCAAGTTAAGGAAATAAACGCAGATAATCTGCGTATAAAGAAGGAAATAATGGAGAACAATAGTAAATGTAGTGCGGAAAATGAGAAATAGAGAAAGAAAATAGTGGAGATAGAAGAGAGGGAAAGGATTAGATTAAAGAGGGAGAGAAAGCTGTATATACTGATTTATGGAATGTCAGTGGAGATAAAAGACAAAGAAGGAATATATAAAGAGTTTGAAAAAAATGGAGTGTAAGGCGAGAATAAATGAAGCGTTTAGGATTGGAAAAGAGAAGGACAGGAGGAAGGTGAGACCAATGATAGTAAAAATTCAGAGATAGGAGGATAAAATGAAAGTAATAGAAAAAAACGAGATTGAGAGGAACAAGGATATATATAGAGGATGACCTAACAGAGGAGGAACAGCGTATACGTAAAGAAATGCTAAAGATGGTGGAGGAAAAAAGAAGGGAAGAGAGAAGATAACAATGGGGTATCAAAAGTTATGGCCGTGTGATGCGCTGAGGAAATGGAAAGAAAGAACGACAACATTGGTGGAAGTGGGTGGGAATGGTAAAGAGGGGGCGAGAGGGCAGAATATAAGTGATAGGAAATTGAGCGGGTCGCAAAACTAAATAGGAGTGGGGAATGGTGTGGAATACAGTGAGAGCATATGGTAGTAGCGGAGACTGGACAATGGTACAGGGAAAAGCGGGGGAAAGTAAGGAGAGAGATAATCAATCAAAATGGAGGGGACGAGGGAGAAATTGAGGAAGGTGGGAAATAAGAGATGAAGATAAAGGAGAAAGGTGGAATGGAATGAAAATACGTAGGGGAAGGAAAGGCTTTCAGTGGGGAAAACAAAAGGAAGGTTAAGAGGTTAGGAGGTAGTGCGGTAGAAGAGTGAGAAGGGAAAAAGATAGAAGAGGAGTTAGGGTATTAGGTGGAATAAGAGGAATATGTTGAAATATAGCCGGGCTAAGAAGTAAACTGGGAATTCCGGGATTTTTGGGAATATTTAGAAGAGTTTGATTAGTGGGATTGTTGGAAACATGGGTTATGGACGAATGTTGGGAGGAAGTGGAAAAGACTTGCCGAAGGGTTTCTGTTGGAAAATACTGGGGGGCGAGAAAAGAGCACGTGAAAGATGGAACAAGAGGGAGTATTATTACCGGAGTGGAAGAGGTAAAAGGATGTGATTTAGAGGGAGCGTGTGAGAGAATCATTAAGGTGGGAGGAAGATATAGTATGTTTGTGATGGTGTATATTAACAGGTTGTGGGAAAAATTGAGATAAGTATTAGCGAATGTGTTAGAGAAAATGGAGAAGCATGGGACATGATGACATTAATGGGGCATTGGAATGTTAGGATAGAAGATTATGGAGGGAGATGTATTGGGGATGTGGAGGGATTTGTAGAGAGAAGGTCTAAAGACAGAGTGATAAATGTTGAAAGAAATAAATTTATAAAATGGATAGAAGAGGAGGGATTGTGCGTGAACAATGGATGTAAGGAAGGGGATTGGGATGGAAACTTAACGCTTAGGGTACATGGGGAGGATCTATAAAACGTAAAGTGGGAGAGAATTACTAGTATTGAAGAGACAAAAGAGGAGATAAAAAGGAGGTTGAAATAGAGGAGGGGGAAGAAAGGAAAAGTGCATGTATACAGATGAGGAGATTATGAAGAAGAAAAAGATATATAGGGAGATCCTGAGGAAGGTAAGAAGAGAGGAGACAAGCTGGGGTGAATATTGGATTCTAGAAAAGAGTGGCGAGTGGAGGAGGAAAAGGCAAGAGAAAGGAGAAGGAGCGAAAAAGAAGATGAGATAGGACGGAAAAGGGAGAACGGGATTTATGGAGATATATGAGAGGAAAGGGGATGGTAGGAATAAATCAGCACAAGTGTGAATTGAGTATGGATGAATGGGAGAGAAAGTTTAAGAAAGAAATGTGTGAATGAGGGGAAGGGGAGTGGAGAGACAGCAAGGTGGAATGTATAGGAAAAGGAAGGGACGAAGAGGTGGAGGAGACAAGTGTGGAGGAAGTAAGAAAATAAATAAAAGAATTGAATAAAGGGGAGTCAGCTGGGCCAGATAGAATGCCTATGGGTGTATGGGAATGTATTAACGAGAATGGATTAAGAGCATTAGTACGTGGGATGAATAAGGTATGGACAGGAGAGGTAAGAGTGCTATATGAATTGAAGAAAGGTGTAATTTTGCCGGTATATAAGAAAGGGAATAGAATGGAAGTGAAAAATTACAGAGAAGTAACAATCATGGATGGGTTATATAGATTGTTCGTGAGAGAGATTAGTAGGAGATTAGAGGAGGAAGTGAGGAAGAATGAAATATTATCGGAGACTCAGAGCGGCTTTGTCATAGGGAAGGATAATATAGTATTTACCAATTATGTGATGAATCAGGAGTTTGAGTTAAACGGAAGAAAATGTATTTGCTATTTGTCGATCTGAACGCTGCATTTGATACGATTGTGGGGGAGAGGTTATGGCTGAGAATGGGGGAGGATATCAAAAGGAATGACGAGAATGGCGAGAATGACGAGAATGGTAAAAGATATGATGGAACGAAAGTAAGAGTGAGAGTAAATTGGGAACGTATCAGCATGGTTTGGGACATATAGAGGAGTGAGTTAGGGTTGTCCAGATTTGGCGGATTTGGAGAAGGTAGTGAAGAAGGGACAAGCGGGTGGAATTGTTGTTGGAAAGAAAAAGGTGTGGTCTCTTATATATGCTGATGATATAGTATGTATCGCTAGTACAAAAGAGGAGATGCATGAAATGATAGAGAGAATGAAGAGAGGGGTTTGGAAATAAATGTGAAGAAAACGAAACTTATGGTGTGCAAGAAGTGAGGGTGAGAATGTATTTAGTATAGGGGGATGTAAATTAGAAAGAGTGAAGACAATTAAATATCGGGGCTTTATTTTGTCGCACAATTGAAGGTATAATTATCATATTGAGGCGGTGAAACAAAAGGCAAGAGCAGCTATAGAAAGAATGAGAATAGTGTGGGAGAGAAAATTTGGGGAATCGGTGAGGATGAGGAACATGATAATGAATGTATGCTTAAATTGTATTATAATGTATCGAGCAGAGGTATTGGCGGTGGAAGAAAGAGTGCAGATTGGGTGTATGAAGAAAATGTTAGGTTTGTATAGAAACACAGCTAATGGTATAGTTTTGCAGGTGAATATAAAGTATGAATTAAATGATGAATTTTGAACGGAAAGTACTAGCTGATGAAAATTGGAGATTAGTTAAAGAAGTGTATGTGGAAGGAATGATGAACGCAAAAAAGAACGATAGGGTGAAGAATGGACTACATGCAGAATAAAGCTGAATGAGAGAGTGGGATGGTCGAAGAAAATTAAAGTGAGAGGTTGTTGACATGAAAAGAGGGAGTGCGTGAGTGAGGTTGTAGAAAGAATGAAGGACGTGGAAAGGCAGGAGAGGATGTAAAAGTTAGAAAGTAGAAGGTATAATAAGAGATACATATGGATAATAAAGGGATGTGTGATTATCTATTATCAGGGTATGATGTTTAGGTGCGGGAATGAAGAGGGGGGAAATAAATTTTTGCTGAATGAGCAAGAACGTATGTGTAGAATATGTGTGAGGGCAGAGAAAAATAGGAGTCACTGGGTAAAAGAATGTGAGCTAAAAGTAGTGAGGGAGAACGTAGAGAACTAGGAGAGAAATAGGAGAGAACTGGAGGTTTAGTTTGGGGTGTAAAGGAAGGGTTAGAAAGGTAGTAATGAAAATAGTGGAAGAAATAAGTAAAAAGAAATAAAAGGTTTTAAAAGCAGGAGAGAGGTGAAAGAAAGTTAATAAGACAAGTGAGGGAATAATGAATTAAATAGAGAGTAAGAGAGAAATGGGGATAAGGGGCTTGTTGGAGAGTGGAGAATATAGAAGAGGGAAAGAAATAAAAGCCTTCCCTTCTGTCCCAGGATTATATTAGTTGCTGTGTAGTGTATAATTTTGTAGCCTAGTGTAGAATTATATTAGTTTGGAATTTGTATAGAATTTATTAATTATGTCAATAAAGGTTTTTTTACTTACTTTACTTAATTACATAAGAAATGAGAATAACAAAAATTATGTCACATGACTATCAATTCATTAGAACTCCCTAATTTCTAAAACATGTACAAAAAAATGTGACGTATCATGCACACCTATATGGGTAGATGTAAAACTTCGGTCCAGTGTGTGCGGGTTGGTACGCACTATAAAGTTCCTCCCACGAGTTAATCAATAAAGGTTGGTGTGCAGCAAAATTATCCGGCATCCTTCCTGCCAGCTGTTGTGCTATAAAACTATAGATTGGAATCAAAAATAAAATTTGTTGACTTGATCGCCACCCCATCTATCATATACTGGGGGTCCTACGTTTTGTTATATGGACTCGCATTTTGGCGAAGAGCAGCCTGGCGTGCTTTCCCGTAGTCTTATGAATTCGTCTGTGCACGAGTATGCCAAACCATTAATTCCCTGATTCACATATTTGCCTACGGCCGGAACAGCTTCACTACTTTTTCCTCGCTGCCGCTTTCCCCGTGTCCTTTTTCCCCGCGATCGTTTTGCAAAAAATTTAGTTTTATTTTTTCAACTTTTAGAGGAACGAGGTATGTAATGTAGTACAATAGCCGGTTTCAAGTAAATGGACCGCAAAGCTTACAAAACAAAAAATAGCCTGTATATATGTCATATTGTAATTTTAGAAAATAATGTTTCAAATAAAATTGAACGAGTTATTGATCTCCCGTATAATAAAGTTTATTCAAGTTTTATAGTTCCTGAAATATATCAAAAGGTTTGTGAAATGTTAAACGTGACAACGTCCCGTTTTATATCACTAGAAGGGATGGTACTACTTTCATTCGACGTATAATACAATATACTATACCCGAGCAAAATTTCAGTCTTCTAATTTTAAAACTGAATTTTTCAAAAAATAATCATTTTGGAGCCCTCCCAAAACTATAATGTGCACCCGCCACTGATAACAACATTTATTCAATTGCAAAAGCACAGCCTATAAGTCTGTACAACGTAAAATAATTTTTCCTGTAACTTTGCATATATGAGCTATTTGTAGGCCTTACATGTTGTACGAAATTGTATTTCTTATTGATGAAAGAACTTATTTCGGTACGCCACTGGTAAAATAGAAGATATTATATTTGGATACCAAATAACATTGTTTAAGACATCGTTATCCAAACCTCGGTAAAACCCAAAACTTTACCTGTTTTCATAGTGGACAATAAACGTACGTGACAATTGTTTTATTGCGAAGCTTAAATATGCAAATCGATAAGGGTGTACCAATTACCAAGAACAATGCTTCCCGTTGCAGCTTCCTTAAGATGGTTTTAAATATCACTTCGGTCTAGACATACATTCAAGAAAGTCGTCATTATCGCAAGGACAACCCATCGCTCGGAGCCCTGTCTACTTTAGAAGGGTTCGACATTAGTGCTCAATTACATTTTTTAATCAATTCATTAATTTATCAATTTGTTCATTTTAGTGTTAGAATTGTAATAAAATAGTTAAAGTGAACAAAACTAGTTTCAATTAATCGCTCAAATTAAATGTCAAATCGCTAAGCGAAATATCAGCCGATTTTAACCAGCCAAAAGGGTAAAATTAAAAGGTGTTTACAGTCCACCGCTCTTCAGTCGCTACTCCACATACACATGTGTATAATATGATTGTTGCATGTCGGTTGCCATGCCAATTTGAGAAATTTTAACAAAGGGTCATATCTTGGAAACGATAAGAGTTAGATCCCTAATGTGTGTCGTATTATTATAAATAGAGTTGCAAGTGCTATCAAACAGTATAAAAATATACGGGGTGCTTCTAAAACGTTTTCTCAAAAATTAATTTTTGCTCAGAATAGGTTCAGTGTATTAATTGCCTTGTGCTCGCATTGTTCATACAGGTACTAACTTATTTTAATGTATTATTTAATTACTAATATTCTCTACATACGTTATCAGTGTTATTTGTGTATATTGTTGTTTTTAGCGATCTTTTACTTGTTATTGAAGATTATACTGTAAATTGTATAATGTATTTTCAACATCTTCTAACTTGATTACAATTGACGTTGTTAACACGCTTGTGTATGCATTACAAATTTCTAATTCTTATTCTTAACAATAATGAAACAATCGGAAGTTTTCGAATCTAAAAATAAAAATAAACTAATATTTTATGTAGGTTCTGGTTTTACCGATCATTTAGTATATAATAAGCATGTATTTTCTGAGTTAGTTACTTTGAATGAGCTAATTGAAATAGCAGTAGTTAAAAATGATAATTATTTATTAACAGAAGCTGTTGGTAATAGTGAGACATAAATATTCAAAAATTTGACATATTGTAATTAATCAATAAACAGAATATTGTAAATAATCAATAAATTTCACACCGAAAAAAATTATTATCTGTTAGGAAATTCGAAATAGCTCGTATGAAAGTAGTACTTGAACATAGAAATGTTAACATGTAAGATAGAAGTAAAGAATTAATAGGCATTGGAAAAAGAGAAAATTTGTATGAAATAATATTTGAAATTAAATGTTCTGAATGTATGTGTATATTCTCAAATATTCTATAGAAAAGGTTACAAAAACATACATGTCTTACTTGCATTGTCAATTTCGTCTACATGTAAGAACTTTGTAATTGCTACACATGTAACGTTAATAGAAGACTAAAAATAGTTTGAAGAGGCAAGGTGTTGTGAAAAGCTCAAAGTCGTTAGATATTGATGTCCGGAAGGACACCATACTTAGAACGGCTAAGCACCTATACCAGGAATGGGCATTTGTCCTACATGGAATTTGTAAGCTAAATGGGTGTTACATGTCATCACTTGGTGGTATAAAAAATAGATTAACTTATCTAATTGAGATAATAATTGCAGGGCCTAATTTAAATAATTTGAATAAGGTATGCACAACACAATACACACAACTTGTATGGAACAGTGGGCCTTATCACAGCGCATGTACTAGCGCCGCCTCCTTCTTTATTATAACATTCATACTTCATACGGTTATACGGGGAATATATTCTTTCATATTCATGCGGTTATCTATATTACTATCGTGCTCGCATATACACACGGAAACTACGTTAGATATTATTATGAACTATATACGTACTTCCAGTAAAGAATTCGTACGTAAAGAATCGTACGCTCACTCTTTCTTATTCAAATGATCACATACTCCTTTGTTTTATATGCGCGCCGTATTTATTTAGCAGACACTATGTTTTAATGTTTACGTTCTTAATTCCGAAGAAATAATAATTTAATTACTCTAAATTCATCTGAACTACACCTGCCAATTATACTTCTTTAGTATAATATTCTTAAATATTTATAAATGTTTTTTAAATAATATAATCTTTCATTTAAAATAGGAAAAACATTTAAAAAATGTTCGCTTATTTATCAATTCAAGATGACAAGTTTTACGTATAGAGAAACGTACATATAGTGTTTTATGCAGTCTTTTTGTTATAAGGTTGGCAACTCAGAATGAGTAGATCAATTTATTTTATTTAGTCACAGAATGTAAGAAATGTTAAATTTATAGTAACAGCATTCTGTTATAATACTTAGAAATGTTGCTGAACGTCACTGGCGAGTAATATTTTTATTTATAATATAAAAATTTATTATATTATATAGTATTTAGGAGGTCGAAGAAGTACCGAAAGTTGGAAGACGATAAAATCAATTAGGAAAGAAACAACCAGAGATATAA
>WYDF02308649.1:0-15128 GCA_009867245.2 Adranes taylori | reverse complement strand
AATCGTCAATCAACTAATTAATTATAAGAAAAAATATCGGCCCAAAACAATATTTTAATTCATTAGAAACTAGTTCAATAAATGAATCAATAATTTATAATCAGCAGATGATAATTAAGATAATGTAATAACAGTGTTTACTGTTTAATCAGAAAATTTTCGCGAGAAATATTTATAGATACATAACAAAAGCAATAGTCGGTTGATGCAGTATGTATATATAACAAAAACAAAACAGTCTTTAAGTTATGAACACGTGGGCTTATTATAGACGCAAAGTTGATACACTTTAATTTTCACATGTATAAAATTGTTTACTGCATCTTTGCAACTTTACTGCATCTTTGCCTGCGAATTTAGAGAGAGAGATTGTCCTTATCTCGAAACGGCTGTTCTTAATAGCCTACAAGTTCCCTGACATTTTATTTTGGCTTCCAACCAAAAGTTTAATGGATTTTTTATCAAAAAAAAAAAAACCGTTATTCTTTTGATAAACCTGTTTGAATTTTCCTGTTCATGTAAAATTACCACCACATTTCATATTTTACACGCCAATATTATGTATACTAGAGATGTGATATAAAAAGCTTCCATAGCTCTTCACAGACAAGACGCATATAGAGCTTTATCTGATTGCCTTCAAGTGAGTTATATTTCCCACGTTCCAATCAGCATAATTCTCTTTTGATGTTCAAGCCTGACTTCTTAATAGCCTACAAGTTCCCTGACATTTTATTTTGGCTTCCAACCAAAAGTTTAATGGATTTTTTATCAAAAAAAAAAAAACCGTTATTCTTTTGATAAACCTGTTTGAATTTTCCTGTTCATGTAAAATTACCACCACATTTCATATTTTACACGCCAATATTATGTATACTAGAGATGTGATATAAAAAGCTTCCATAGCTCTTCACAGACAAGACGCATATAGAGCTTTATCTGATTGCCTTCAAGTGAGTTATATTTCCCACGTTCCAATCAGCATAATTCTCTTTTGATGTTCAAGCCTGACTTTTGACAGCGAGCATAGTCGCAGAAACCATTACACTAATTTTAAGTTAAACTCTACCAAGTCGGTAAAGAAAAATTCCATGTACAACATCAGGTATATAACTAAAATTCCACTACCTACTTTCGGCCTAATCTTTCGAACTTTCATCTTTTTTTCTCAGAATCCATTTACTTTCACTCGCCATAAATATTTTATAACCCTTCCTCTGCAAATCTACATTTTCAATGCGAAAGCGAGGTGGTCATCACAAGAAGAAGAGGGAGGCTAAAAGTCAGGCGTTCCGAGACAACGAGAACGGCCGAAAACGTACTCCAGAGTGACCCTTTAAGCAACACTGCTCACACACGCCACGCTACCTGGTAAATACAGAACCGTTCACATCCACCGCCAAGCCAAACGGAAGTTCCTTGCCATACAAAAGCCAAGCCACATGGCTCTCCACTAAGAGCACCAAGAGAAGTATCATTGCCGCCGACCCCCAGTAAGGGATGGCTGTACCCCGTCACTCTAGAACAACATCGTCGACAACTCTTCCGAGGCATCTTCGGCGACAGTGATTAGTATCTACGTGCTCTTCCCGTTTCCTCCGACGTTACAACATCGTCACCGAATTCATGTGCAAATCGAACAATCCTCACCTCATTTTAATTACTTTGCATTATATTTAGATTCACCAGAACATGTCAGTCAAAAATAACGAGCGCAGGTAGTCATTAATGTATTATAAATATTTAAAACAATAAAAACGATTCTTTAGGCAAGCTCAAAAGCAAAATTAAGCTTGTCGCCTGGAAGTAAATGTTTTATTACGATATCCAATTCACCTATTGTGTAGCTTAATATTAAAATGGGCCGGATTCGATAAATCAGCCCGATCGAAAACATCGTATAAATTGAGTTTTATGCCAGAGCATCATATGTATAGAAAATTATTATAGTTCATCAGACGTAAAGATATAACTTATTACACGAAGAGCATGTAAGATTAAAGAACTGAAGGAAGCGAATAGGGAAAAAAAATTTGTTAAATGAGCAAAAAAGGAGAATATAGTCATAAAACCCAAAAAAAGCTTGAAATGCATAAAAGAAGCAAACTGGAAAAGCAACTGTTATAGATGGAATCCACAACGAAATTCGAGAAATAGTCATCATCAAACATGATCCATAATATACTTTTGAAGATCTATAACACATGTCTAAAAACAGACTGTTTTTCGACAGATTAGAAAGAGACCAACTTAATACTTATTTCTGAAGGTATCAAGGAAACCCATAATCCTAGAACTTATAGACCAATATGCTTGATAAAAACCGTAGGTGAATTAATAGAAAGATTGTTGGTGGTAAACGAAGAAAATGTATTAGCCAATCTAAAAAACTGCATGATAAGCAATTTAGATTTAGATGTGGCCAATGCACATTCGACGCTATTAATGCTATAACACACTTTACACAAAAATGTTGTGTTATTATATGTTTTTTTTTCTGCATCAGTTTTCAATGAAAGACATATTTTGGGGCAAAAATATATTTTATGTTTCTACTTAATTCCCTTGCAACTCTACACACTTAATCCAGCGGCTTTCCAATTATTGTAAACCATCCAAAAAGTAATCTTTTGGAAACTTTGCAAAATGTTATCGGTACATTGTACATAGCCTCCAACAGAGTCGGTAAATGGAATAAAACAACCAATAAACAATCATTGGCGAATTAACACATTAGAAAACCATTAAGGAAATAAATCAAGAATTGATAATTAATAAAAACAGGCTAAACGAAGAAAAATTATACGATAATCCGAGACAGTTTTTTGTTGCAACAACAACGATGGTTGGCATTAAAATCCCCTAATATGATAAACGGAGAAGAAATTTTATTCCTAAGTATGTGCCAGAAATCTGTGCTGACTATAATTTGAGGAGGAATATATAGGAAAACAAAAGTGATGTTGGATATTTAAAAAAACATATTAAAGGTCGGGATGACAATCTGGGGAATAATTGATTTTAGAAATAATCAGGTTCCATTTTGAGAGAATGACTAAACCACCATAACCATCTATTCTATCTAATCTATTACAGATGTAGCAACTATGACTAAAATTTGTATGAGGAGAAAGCCAGGTTTCACTGATGAAAAGAAGATCCGGATGAAATAGGTAACATAGCTGTGCTAATTCTGTTTTATTAGAATGAATACTTCTGCAGTTCCACTGGATGATACTAAGGTCCATAATGAATATTATAAATGATAATTTGATTGTTGAGGAAACGATAATTCGTGGGACAGCTATGTGTTAAATATATAAAGAAGTTCGATGGTTTTTATTTTATTTTAGTTTTTTATATTTTTTTTTTGAATCATTAAGAATAATACAAATTAGTAGAAACATATAACAAGTGGGCAAATTTATTGAGTGTTAAATTTGAAAATGTTCTTATTATTATTGTTGATTGAGGATGGGGAGTTATTTAGAGTATATAAACATTTTGGAAAAAATGTATTCGAAAGCATTAATGAAGGAATATAATGAAGAAGAAGAAGAAGTGTTATTCGTTTTGTATTTGCTTGGGTCTGGTCTAGCAAGTTTGTTGGGACTTTGTTGAGAACAGGAGTGTGATTGGGAAAGTGAGTAGGATGGTGCTAATTGTTCCGTAGGATAACAGATTGGGACTGGTTTTTGTGTTATTTTCCTTTTGGGAGGAGTTTTGGTCGATTTGGCGTAGGAGAGCTTTCCTGACTGACATCTTGTTTGCGGCACACTATCACATGAGAAGGATTCTGTGTCTTCTAATATGGAGGGAAATGATCGTGGGGCTAGTCCTGAAGGGATTTCGTCCTGAGATAATATGTTGAAGGAATTCGATGTGGAAATGTTTGTGTGAGCAGAATTTTCAGTTACCTCTGAGTTTTTAGGGTAGGCAGATTGTGCCTCAAAAAGGAGATATTGTGAATTGCCATTGTTTGTCTGATGTTTTTTTGCCTAATGAATTCAGGGCATTGCCTGTTTGCGGGAGAAACATTTATTTCCAACGAGAAATGTTCTCCTTTACAGTGGATACAAGAAATTTTTGAACATAAATCAATAGGGGGATCGTGAGGAAGTTTGGAACCGCAAGAAATGTATTGTTGAAAGGATTTGCAGGAGATGTGAGAGTGACCATACATTAAACAAGACGAACATTGTCTAACTCTAGATACGTACAATGATGTTTTGTGAATATTGTTGTACAGCCAACTTCAGTAGGAATGAAAGTGCCTGATAAGGAGATGACAACTGAGGAAGATGTAAATTTGGTAAGCTTACCTTCATTATTTTTTTTTTCTGATAGTGGATTCTATTTGCGTCCAGGCATTTGATATTGACATTTCTAAACTTTAAATTTGTTTTAATCTCATCTTCAGACAGATTACTATGTATGCCTCTGATAACAGCTTTGTACGTTATTAAATTAGATGATATGAATGCTTTGAAATTGTTTTTATTTTTTAGGTGATCACTAAGTAAAAAGTTATTAGCTTGATTGGATGTAGCAAATTCTACGTACGTGCTGTATTTGTCCCTACCGGAGACCAGTTTAACTCCTTCAATAAGAGAGTCAGCCAACCATTTCCCAATCAATGAGGGATGAATTGAGTCTGAATCTGTAGCTTTATCAATTAAATTAATAAGAACACCAAATGGCGCTCTGTCATAAATGTAATAAGAAGTAGGGACTATCTGCGGACGAGACGATTTATTAATATTATCTGTAACAATTTGTGGGGAGACATTATTCTGAGAGTTTACCATATTTTCTTGAGTTTCCATGCCTACGTCAAGGGGAGGTCCCCCTGATGCAAATGACATGTGCTTGCTATTTAAGTATAGTGATTTGCTTACAAAAAATATAAATGATTATTGAACAAAAACAAAAGAAAGACAATAATTAACTTATAAAAGTGAAGTACTATTTTTTTTAACGGTCAATGTATGACATCAATGATGTTCAAAAAAAATGGAAAAGATAAATCAAATTAAATGTGAGGAAAAAACTCACGGTCTTATCGTGCACTAACATACACGCAACAGAATAACGATTAGTACGTTTATTTGAAATTTGAACAACGTTCCTCGTTCACTGTCGGAGAGGAACCCCTGCGATTATAATTAATTACTAGCCAAAGTTTCTGGCGGTCACCATTACTATTAAAATATATAAAGAAATGAATATATTAATGTTAAATAACATACCTTCTATCTTCATGATATTTGATATTCGGTCCACTTCTTAATACAGCAAACACTCTCAAAACTAATGATATTAAGAGTTCAGTATCACTCACGATATTACTTTTCGAGATAAAAGAAACCCTTTGATATATTCACAATTTGAATTCTGGTTCAAAATCAAAACTAAATTAAAAGTTCTTTCTAACACTCATTTTATTTTAAGTCGACACTATTTCACCTGGTATGGTCTATCAGCGACACACTTTAAATAGTTAACAAACAAAATGAGGAACAAGATAATAAACAATATACTCTGGATTGGTCACATGTGAAGATCTACACAAATGCACTTAACGCTAGATTCACATGTATCCGTCCTCTGTCACACCAACGCATCCGTAGATAAAACTTTTTGACGGACAGATGCATCTGTCCGTTAGGCAAGAATAGATTAAATTTAAAGTGAGATAAAATGCAAATAGAAAATTGATTTTTGACAGTAGAAGAAATAGAAGTGTTTTTACAAATGGTTAGATAATAATCTACAAAAGCTACTAATTATTTCGTATTTATTTATAAGAAAAAAGAAAACTTGACAAAGTAGGACATATTAGAATTAGAAATAGGTAAAATATCAGTAGAGTCGGTAACATGTGCTAGGTGACAAGTTTCTGAAAAATGACACAAAAAGAGAGATATAATAGCCAAAGATGAACCATCATGAATAATAATGACCAAGCGTCATATTACTTGTTCGAGCGGTTCTAATCATATCTTAAAACAGTCTCTTCAAAAATATTGAAGGGACCTTCATTTGTGATCATCCATGACCACAAATGAAGTACCCTTGAGCAGGATCATTTCTGGTTACAAAGGTAAATAAATAAAAGAGTACTATAAATAACATAATGAAGGAAAGTATTATAATATTTCAATTGTACAATGTGTGAACAAAATAAATGTATCACTATAACATGAAATGAAAATATTAAAATATGAAAATGATACATTTCACAAAATATAAAGGTTCAAAAATAAAGGCTCCACTTGGATTTATGGCCAAAAACTAAAATTAAAAATTTTTGTTGCATTACGTAGCACTTTTAGGAGATATAGCCTCTCAAAGTGTCTTAACATGCCTACAAGAAATCATTTATAAAACGCTGCTAACACGATCTAACTCACGAAAAATAGTTCATACCGTGACTATAATGTATAAACATTTGTTATAAACCATTAAACTGCAATAAGTAATGCTTTTTCATGATTTATTTAATAAATTACTGCAACTGTCGAATACATTGTAAAAAATATTATTGCGCCAATAATTTTGGATTTGCAAATTTTCAATTGTTTCATCCAATTTAATCAGATGAGTTATTAATGACTAGAGAAACTCTGATGCTATTCATGTAAGAGAAGTGTAGTAATGCCAAAATCGGATAACTAAAAACTGGCGTTTCATTAGGAAAATCAAATAATCTTGAATAATATGTTATAATTTATATGCGGAAAATGCATTAGATATAAAACATATGTATGAAAAAATAAAAAAGGTAAGTAATTGAAGCTATTAGAAAAAATTAAATACGTTCATTTTTATTAAAGTTATAATAATAAACAAATTGGTACAACTCTGAATGCAAAAAAAAAGAAATAACGGAATATACAATTTAAACTGTATAACCTTATAAATTGTTACTCTTGTAGGAAATTACAGAATAATGCCCTAGTGAAATACCGCATATTCAATAGAATATTGGAATGGGTATGATAACTTCTTCAGTCTTTCGAATTAAACTGCATTCAGAGTTGTACATTTTGTAAATTAGTAATTATACTTTAATTGATTATGATAAATAAATGATGGGACAAAATTTTGGTCCCCAATATTTGGAAACAAACATTAAAAAAAATTCGAATACTTAAAATTAACAATTCTTAAAATAAAACATGTAAGAACAATAATAAAATGTATTTTGGGATTTATCCTATCGACCAGAAGATATTGTACATTAATGGATTATGGCATTAGTAAATGTATTGTTCTCATGACAAGTAACTTTTTTATGCAAATTAAATGTATACAAGACATTGATCAAATTGAATCAAATAACCTGAAAATTAGCAAATCAATGACGCAATAATACTATCATTTATTCTATAGGATAATCAAAAACAGACAGTAGAAATTAGCTATTTTGTTAGACAAATACCTATATTTATCAATAAAATAATTACGTTCCTATACTTTTTTAATTAAATTTCTAGTTTTGAGTTTCAGAGAAATTTCATATAAATTAGTAATTGTATTTCATCAATAGACAATCCATAACAAGTTTTACATATCGAATACAACGAGCTTACTTAAAATGCAATTATATAATTCTGCATATGAAATAAATGTTATATAATGTACATGATATTCTGTAACTGTCAAATAAATTGCTATTTATTTCCAAGTACCATTTCATGATGTCATTTTAATAACAGTATTAAATGATGTCATTTCAGTGACAACATTAAATAGTACTCGGAAATAAATTGTCACAGAATTTTATTAAAAAAAGCATGAAAACAATATTTAGTCAATTTCAAGTGATAAAACAAATCTTTATATTCGTACATCGTAGTAACCGTGTACTGCAGTTTTAGTCGCGTGTATAATGTTTAATAAGGTATAATTTTCGGCGAGGGTCCATAAACCGTAGTCAAGCCATTTTTTAAAAGCAGAAAAAATGTTTTAAAACTGCAGAAAAATCAATCCTTGTAAGACACAAACGAAGGCATAGTAGAGCGAAGCCTTTGAGTGTACAGAACGTGGTTTTAAAACAGCATTTAAAGGAAGTCTTATAAGACACAAACGAAATCATTGCGGAGAGACTCTTTTCAAGTGTACAGAATATGATTTCAAAACCAGACACAAAGCAAGTCTTTCAAGCCACAACCTAACTCACAGCGCAGTGAAGCCTTTTGAGTATACAGATTCTGGTATCATTTCAAAATTGCACATAAACGAAATTTTATAATTCACAAACGGGCTCATTCAGAAGAAAAGCCTTTCAAGTGTTCGGCATATGATTTCAAAACTGCATACAAAGCAAGTTAATCACAATGAATCTCATGTTTTCGGGAAAATTCCATTTTGAATTCAGCTACCTATGTTGTATGGTTATAAAAATATATGTACATACCAATATATAAATTATGAAATTCATTTATAAATATACAAAAACAAGCAATGCATTTCAAACTCAAGGCGTAATGAATTTGTAAACAAATATTTTATCCCAGTTACATTAAGTTGTTTAATTCAACCACCAGAGGGCCAAAATTTGCTTGAATCGTCAATACACCACATACAATTTTTCCTTTGACAGCTAGTCGCCTCGCTCAATCAGGTGATGAATCGTCTGACACATTTTTTTAACAACACGCCATTTTTTCGTGACGTTCTTATCCGGAAGGATTGAACGTGTGTGTATGGCCGCCTAATTCAATCCGGCGTGCAAAAATATCTTGAAACTTGACCAACATAATTCGTGGCCTAATTAAATCGGACCAATAAGAATGCAGCATTTTTAAAGGCGGCTGGTTTTAAATTGAGGTTAGGATTAAACATTCTCAAAAATTATCAGATCTCATATTTATAATATAAACATCTACCGTCTCATATTTATAACTCGTCTCATACTCATACGAAATAGTTTTGATTTGCATTGGGTATTATCTGGATCTGAATACATATTACAATTTAAATTATCTTAAAATTCTTTCATAAATGTCTTCTTACATAAATCATCTTACAAGTTCCATTGCAATGTGCTAAATAAATTTACGTAATAGATGAGATTATAGAGGTAATCATGAATAACAGATAAAACACTAATTTATTATGTTCACTCGATTTCGCAATGCTAAATTTAAACACTATGTTTAATGATTGTTGATAACGACTGAACGCATCCAGGTAGAAAAAGATGCGTATATGATCGCCTTAGAATGACATTTACTTTTTGGTGGTTGATGTTTTGCATCCAACTGTTTCTTTAAAATTTGTATTCGTTTGAAAGCAAATACAGAATTGTTTCATAAGCATGTAAATATAAAAAATCCATATTTTTAATCTTCCCCGCAGTAAAGTTTAATTTTCTTATGAAATTTCAAACTGCCACCCTTCTACATTTACATGAAGTTGGCGGGCTGCACGCTTATATAAATATATAGAATTATGCAGCATAGGTATATCCCTCTAGACGTGCCTAGCATAGTTATTCACTGCTCAAAATCATAGATGATATAGATATCTAACTCCTATGTAATAAAATGGATCCTTATTCTTTCGTCACCTAGGGTTTCCTTGCCCAATTATTCTAAAGGTAATTAATTCTCCGATAGTTGTACTATTTGAATTATATTTTAAATTATTAAAAAATGGTCTTTACTAACTCCTTTACAAAAGTTTTGAATGCTATTTCAGTTTAATTGAACAGTAGTTACATGTTCTTAATTCCGTTTTAAGTTTCAAGATCAAATCTTTTATCTACATGTATTATTTTTTGCAAAATTTTTAATAAAATAAAATGCTGATTTTAGATATTTTAAATAAACGTACATTTATAGGTTACCTGTATTGTGTTACCTGTGATGTTCTAAATATTTGTGATCAATATGCACTTCAACGTTCAAAGAAATTTAATATTAAATTATAAAATACAAGTCTTGTAATACACAAAACGAGTAAAATACCAGTGAAAAATTATTAAATATTGGTATTACAGGGCGCTTTTCAAATTGTAGGAAACTTCTTTATTTTAATGTGCAGCGCCAACTCTTGGGTCTTGGGCACACCAATCTCAATGGTTCAAAATGCATTGAGATTCCATTGAAGCATTTGAAGTTAAATGGCCCTGCTCAAACTTGAGCAAGTAAAAATCAATACTACAAGCAGATACCTACTATTAGCGAAGATACCAACCATTAGGTTTCTTATAAATTTCTATTCTTATTTAAGGTATGCATATACAGTATCATAACTGCATTTAAAAATGTTCTGATTCTATCTATATACACAGTGGCTGAGGAAAGAGTCAATTACTTCTTGAAAAGAATTAGTGAACTGGTTTCGGATTTGGGCAAGATAAACAATACATATCAAGTAATATTAACTCATTGTCATTTGACGAATATCATTCTATTCCTTGAATGCAGTGAGGAAGGCGCAATTATTATAAAATAAGGAATTGCGAATATTAAAGTGTAGCAAATTACAAGTATTAATATAATACTATAAGTTGACTTAACCTAACAAAACTGAATTAAATTAATGCCCCCTACTACTCATACACATGAAATTAAAATAAAATGCGCACTCTAGTATTTTTAGGATATATTTAAAATATATTTAAAATTTTTATTTTACACAACACTAATAGCAAAGCTACTGAAAAATTATATTTTTTAAAGCCTTATCATAGTAGAAAGAGGTTCAACATTAATGACTTAAAATATTTACATAAAAGATTAAATACAATAATTAGAGAATAAGTAGATTCGTAAATAATTAGAAAAACATATAAGTGTGTACATATAACTGTTATTATTAATTTAATTAGATAATCTGATTTAAAGTACTTATTGTTTTGAAATTCACGAAACCTCTGTATTTATGATTTTTTGTGGTTTACTGCTAAATACAGTTACTACTATTCAAACAATAATTACTTAAGACAGAAAATTTGAATAAACGAATATAAAATTAAACCAATTAAATATTCAAAAACATAATATTTATATTGAGAAATGTTTGCTAGCGCGTTAAACAGTACAAGTTTGAAGCATATACATTCACGCTTCTGTTAGTTTGTTGTAGTATTTTTCTAAAGCACGAAGAGTGGCTTTTATTTTGCCTATTTTCATAGTAAGGTAAATAAATACAATTGATATTTTGAAAATAGTTCTTAAATAATTGAATACTGTAGAGAATAATCGATGAAATTACTCATACAACTTGAAACAAATTTCATATTTACCGCGTAGAAGATAAGATCCGCGCCCGCACGTAGATACACGGACATATCCGAATCTTTTCCGAATTGTCATAACTGACCGGTCGTGCACTGCGGTAAGGCTGTGTAACCTTTCCATGTTTCTAAAACTTGTACAAAATTTACTTAAAATGTATTGCTCATGATAATGAATTTAGTTATACGTAATAAATATTTACATAATAAAGTGCTTGCACGTGTTGCAATTTTTTGAGTCTGTGCGGTTAATAAACAAACAGTCAAGCTGGCGGCGACTAATAATAGTGGTGGAAGCAAATCAAATATGGCTTCTTCAGCCAAAATTCTACAAACCAATTCAGCATGGTTTCAGAAAAAGATTAATCTGAGACCGCAACATCGGGGCGTGCACCTGGTCACCGAAGAAATATTGAGGCAAATCCCTGAAATGTCACAGTTTGCTATGGGGCTGTGTCACGTCCAAAGTAAGTCACAATTTGGTCTATTAAATTGACAGCTAGGACTTTTCTTGTATTCACTTTAGTATGTAAGTAAAAATTCTAATATTTCTAAATTAACGATATAGTACTAATCTACGCATTACATAGAACTTCTTAGTCTCTATTTCAATTCAAAGGAATTAAATTGTTTCTAGTGTGTAATCATCTTAAAATCAATAATCAGTTTTATTCACTTGCAGCTAATTGTATTAATTTTTTATTAGAAATTCCTCTTTATAAGTTGTGATTTAGGCTATTATACTTCTATTTGATGCAAATTATAACGTAGTCTTCAAACATTCAGAAAATTGGAAAATATCCTTGAAAAGAAAGTGTTTTTAGGTTAGGTTTCATACATTATTGGTCATGTTTATTCTATGATATACTTACGTCTTTTAGTGGCTTACATGAATTCAATTTTTATTATCCTATGTACACATGTATAGTAAGTACTGAATAGCGATGATACAATTAAATTGCTATGAATGCTGAGCTTTTATTAATCGTTGGGTTTTTATTATTATTAAAAAACTTAAATCTACATTTTAGACTAATTTGAATACACAATGTATTTTCAAAAACTTTGTTTTAACAGTATTCATTTCAGCTCTATTTTACAATTACTTCAATTTACATTACTAAAGTCTAATGATATATTATGTTCTAGAACTTTTCCGGGCCAGACCAAGATTAAATAGCCTTTATCTATTTTAACACAATCAGTGAAAGTTATCTCTAGGCTAAGAATAATACAAAGTAAAGTCGCTCTGTATACGCTTACATATTACTAAATATCCATATCTTCCACACAAGGAGATCCGTCACATAAAATTACCAATTGATTTGAAATTCCCCTGTTTGGGGAATTAGTGTTTCTTATTTGTCTACATAATTATTTTCTCTGTACGTGTTATTTATATTATGATAATTATACTTTTTTGATGAAGTATTTGTTGATAGCGGTTGTGATATGCTTTTCAGTTTGGTTTGTTTAGAAATTCAGACTAATTCACATTCACTACTACAATTGTTATTTTCAAGAAGTGATGCCAAATTTAATTAGTTGTAGTATTAAGAATTTGCTTAATTTAGAATGACACAAAAAATCTTAAAACATTTAAAACTTTTTAGAATAGTGGCAAAATAGAGTGCTGACCCATCAGGAGTCATTGATGGTTATGAATGAAATAGAACTGACATTGAAGATGCAAAACAAAGCTTTCATGTTTTCATAGTCACGAGGAATATTCTGAATTATCAAAAACGCTAAATAAAGATTTTGATGTTATGGTGAAGTTATTTGGACTGACTACACTGACAAATATTTTTCAAAAGTGACTGTTGAATTCTGGGAACTCTAAAGAAAATCTCTAAATTATAATCGTACTTTACAATACACAACCTTTCTATATGAAATGAAAACCAAAGAATTTTCCTTATTCACTACTATCCACATGATAACAGCAGATTATAAACTATAATTTTAACAATTTATTAATTTTTATTTTAATATTTCAGTATTACATACATCTGCTAGTTTAGCTTTAAATGAAAGTTGGGATCCTGATGTCAGAGACGATATGGAAATGATGTTAAATAAAATTGTACCAGAAGGACTAGCATATAGGCACTCCTGTGAAGGTCCTGATGATATGGTAAGATTACAGTTGTAATGTTTTAATAATAATAGGTCACAGTGGCACAGTATTTAGAGGGAGGGGGTTCCCAAAATGTAGGTTATTTCTCATTTTGTTGTAGATTTTCAGGAGTAGTTGTAACTATCACACCGAAATAAAATTTCCTTCCCTTATTACGTCGTACTTGCTATTTCCAGTGTGATTGTGTGTGTGTTACGTTAGCACGAATATCAGGAACCGATTTACTGCGTTTACTTTGATGAGTTCGGCGCGCTGGATATCGTACCGTCCGTCGAATGTCTGGACCCGACTTAGATTGTCGCGACCGACTCCGTACCGAGGTACGAAGGCGCGACTATTTTCGTTAATTGCCCATCCGTTAACGTCCACATAAGGGGTCTACAGGATTCTGTTTCCAAGATGCTTAGGTAGATTCCAGTGCGACCCAGCGGGAAGCCTCTGATGCAACTCTAAATGGCTTTGGATACAATTCCCTTTTAGCAAATAGGGTTTGGGTTTGAAGCAGTTCGAGTTGAGTCCAGTGCTACCTAATGGGAAGCTTCTGATGCAACTCTATGCCGGTCATTCAAAAACTACTCCTGGTTTATGACGTCAAAAGGTGCTCCTGTCCAGTGTGATACCGTAGATCACTTCTGATACAACAGTAACCGATCGGATTAATTAAATAAAAGTGATCAATTAATTTGATATTTATTACGAACAGCAGCTAAGCCTTACGTACTTTAAGAATATTTTCTTTATATATTCTTATTTGTGACTAGTAATTGAAATTAATCGTAAAATATCTTCTAAATTCTCTTCATATCTGCATCTGGGGAGCAATAATGCGTTGATACATTATCAGTCGAACTTTAATTTATAATAAAACAACCTTTACTCGGCATGTAGATTAAGATACAGTAAGACAGAAAATAGTAATAATAATTATGAGAGAAATCTGTCACCTCTGTATTGGGTTCTGTTTTGAGCTTTTTTTCAGCCTACAAAATAGAAGTTATACGTTATTTTTATTACGTGTATTATGCCCTTGTTCGCCACTTTGCAGAGCCAATACATTTCGATCATAATCTCTTTTTACGTATCTCACGCATTCATAAATAAATATCCCAGGCATGGTCATTATTTTCCAAACCTTAAAAAATGGTCTACAGTCGTCGCTATACTTAGCTCCCACAATGATTCGCACGCCCTCCTTTGTAATCTAAAAAGGTCCATACCTTAAGATAAGTGTCCCCAGATCAAAATCCCTTAGCTTAGTACACTATGGAAACACCTAAAGTAAGCTACTCTCATTAAATTCGTGCTAACAGTATTTTTAGCATTCTGAGTAAGAACAAGGATTTAGTTAATTTATTTGCAAGGTGTTAAGCTTGGTGATCTCACATCATATGCGGGTCAAGATATAAACCTAGAAACTATTTGGTCTGACGCATTTGTCTCAGTTAGCTGTCTCATGCCGAACACTATACTTTGCCTTTTCACTAGATTTAGGGATAGATTGTTTGCTGCAAACCAATCCTGAACGATGTTTTCGGACAACATCTGAAACTCCCTAGAACGGCGAAGTATCCGGTGCTGAACGTGTATTGCATGGTGTACCTCAAGAATCCACTCTTGGACCAAATTTTGTTTATTTATATATATATATATATATATAATGTATTATATATCACTTACTTTGTGACTCGAGTTTCGGACGTGGGTCCATTATCGAACTGACTGTTGTTATGGTCGAGT